>JBBBDQ010000466.1:982500-1062500 GCA_037127315.1 Ascarosepion bandense
AGCACTGTTTATAATAAAACAAATGCCAAATCACTCAAAATAAAAAAAAACTTGAGTCCTCTTCACCTGGAATTATAGATTGATTGATTGATTGATTGATTGATTGATTGATTACATAGTTTTTGGGTATAATAAAATTACACCAGTACACATTTGTATAAAAAAAGTGTTCAATACAATTATATTGTAGAACTTCTGAATATTCTTCATTTGTAAACGAGTTATTATGCGACCTAGGTTTCTACCATGAGTTTTGTCTTCAGGTGATTTGCAATTGTTATTGCAAATCGCCTGAAGACACCAGTCATAGTAGAAAGCTAGATCGCATAATTCGTTTACAAATAAAGAAGATATATATATATATATATATATATATATATATAGAGAGAGAGAGAGAGAGAGAGAGAGAGAGAGAGAGAGTGAGTGAGTGAGAGAGAGGTTGGATTGTACTTTAAGTTTAGTTTTTTTGTTGCTTTCGCAGGGTGTTAATTTTGTTTCTGAAATTATTTAGCCCTCTTTGGCTGTGTTTTTGTTTTCCTAAACAGTTTCCGTGCATTCCTATAATGCAGCTCTCGAATGCAGACGTTTTGCTTGATTCGAAAGACTTCTTGAGATGCCCTGAATTTTTTGATTCTTTAAATATTGTTCGCTGGGCCAGTTTTCACTATCTTCATTTTTATTTCTTCGGAAATCTTCTCCGGGTTTTCAAGCGATCCAAGAATACAATAATCCAATGTAATAAATTTCCCTATATAAAAAAGAATCCGGTGCTGTTCCGAGAATAATTTTCGTTTACTTAGGAATAATTTTTCGCCAAGTCCTGGAACGGAAACTTTTACACGGCTATTTTAGAGAAGTCATCTCGCAGCTTTCCCGCTCGTACAGAACACCATCTATAAAACATAATTAGATCTGACAGTTATTTCAAGAGGACCAGTGATTTATCTGTGAAAAGCACTATGAGAAATATCTAGTTGTTATACGCTGAAAATTTACAATAGGGTATGAGATTTGATAAGTTTGTTTTTTACGATTTAACAATCATTGTCTGGTTATTTTAAAAGAAGAAAATATTTTTAGGTTGTGAAAAACTGAAAAGAGAGATAATGACTGACTGATACAAATCAAACTAATTAACCCATAGCTGGTGGGAGTGATGGATACTTAACTTCCTAGAGTATTTGCTTGTAAGTGAATGAAATAAAACGAACTTGACTGGAATTGGAACTCGGCTACCGATTTCCAATTCCCACCAATTATCCATTACACACCCCGCACATCTTACAGGCCCTGTCGACTGGTGCTTCAGAATACGCCAACTTCACCTTTTCAGAGTAATAAGGTCCCCACCAACGAGGCCATATATTTGCTGTGGGTGGAGACCCATAATTTCTGAGAACGGGATCCTGATAGTTGAGGGCTTCAAGTGTTTTTCAATCGGTTAGTTATGTCAATCCCTAGTACCCTCACAGAACAGATTGAAGGTAAGAAGAACAGATGAAAACGACTCATAACCTACTTCGTAGGCTTGAGTATATTGATTACGCAACAAAATTTAAGAGAAACAACAAAGACGGTTTAAGAGCTACGAATGACGGAGAATTATGGCTAGCCATGATCTACGTCCTGAAGGATCACGGCACATAATGTTTGCTTTTAAATATCAAATCGCGGCATTGCGTTTTTTTTAATCATTTCACCCCAAGTAAGGCATTCCACTGCCACTATTGCACATGGGGCTACATAGGGGAAGGTAAAGCGGAGTGGTTAGGTGTAGGAAATGTCAGAAGGAAGGTGATAGATGGGTAAGGATACCGAGGATGAGGGTTGGGCAGGTGTGAGCGAGTTAGTGTGTTAGGAGGTGTCTATTGACCTTAAATTTAAACTCCTGGAGATTGTAGCCGTCGGGGAAGCGATCATGTGGAAGGGAATTCCACAGTCGGGAAGTGCGAGAAGAGAAACTGTTGGAGTAGAAGTTGCGGTTGCATTTTATCGGTTTCACTGTAAAAGGGTGGGATCTAGTTGCTAATCTAGTTTCGCGTGCAAATTCGTATCTAGGGGGCAGCAGTGATCTAAGTTCATTGGAGCAGAAGCCGTGAAAGTATTTATAGAAGAGACACAGGGAAGCCACGTCGCGTATTGCATGATATTTCTTTATATTTGATCATTCAAATTTTGGTTTCCAATTTTCTTTTTCTGTGCGCATGCGTCATGTCTTTCTGGTTTATTTCTTGCATCATTTAGTTTGTTTTAATTAAATTTCATAAATAATGGAAGCCAATAGCAGATACTAATCAAATTTAATCGGAAAAACGAAAAATTGTCATTGTTTTCATAGCGCTAGTATTTTTATCTACGTTGTTTGAAATTTATCGACTTCCCAGGCTTCTACCAAAACAAAGAAAACTTGGCGTTTTGTTTTGTTTTATATACATTTTTGTTCTTTCAGAATGAGGCTGCAGCACCGCATTGCTTAAGCCATAAAAATATAGGTAAACTTCCAACCTGTTTCCTAGACTTGCATTTTACATTTTTATTATTGAAATACCGCTTTCTCTTATAATAATTACATTAAAAATGTATTATAAAGTATGTTTTTTATCGGGATGTTAACCAAATACTGTCACGATTTAATTTTCCTTCTATCTACACCAGACCCCGGCAATAGTATGATTATTTTGTTCCAAATTTATAAAACCGATATTTAACAATTCTTGTTAAAACGTTTATTTGAACCGGTATACATGTGGAAGCAGTTTAATGTTTTACAACGATGACTATTCCAGGCGACACTTTCACTTGAGAGAAAAATCTATATTTGTTTTACGTAAAGAGTTTCACTATTACTTTGTTATTGTATACTTGTCGAGCCGCCAAGTCGGTACCTATCCTATTACTGATTCTTCTTTGGTGCATGTCAAGAACATTGAGATGAACAGCAAGGGCGCCTGACCATATATGGCAGCAGTACTCCATGCACGGACGAATGGTTGATTTGTATATATGCAGGATGGATTCAGAAGGGAAAAAAACATCCTGGCCCGATACAGTGACCCAACCTTCCTATCAGTGGATTTAGCTATTAACTCAATGTAGTGGTTTTATTTGAGATTGGAAGAGAGGTTAAGGGCGAGGAGGTGCAGTGTATTGCACTCAGGGCTTGCATCTAAACACTGGCATACTCTGTTACTGCTAAAAAGAATTCATTTCTCAGCGCATGTAATGACCTGATGCAATTATAGTCATACAGTAAGAATACTGTTAGACATTTAATCTAGTATATCCACAACACACGACTATATGGTTATAATGGAGTCTCATATCAGTAAGGGGGGGGGCAGTGTGCAAGTGAAATCGTTGAGAAGAAGGCCCCGAAACGGTGCATACTCTTTCCTGATGACCCCAAATTTAAATATAAATTTGAGAGTAACACATTAAAAGAAATTCAATCGAGTCATATGCCGTAGAGAGGCTCGGTGAAAATGTCATTAGCATGAGGAGTATTACACATTCAGGTGAGTTTCAGGTGAGTTTCAGTTACTTTCCAGTAATTTCCTTCTTGACATTGTTTTTCATTGTAATCATTTTCATTGGGCTTGGAGTAACTTTTTTTATATATACTAAGCAAGTTCTTCTTCTTCTATGTGCCCTGTCCCTTCAAGACGTAGACGATCATGGATTTTTCCACGTTTCCCTATCCCTGGTGTCTCTGAGCACGCCTTCTCCTGTTACACCATGCAACCCTCGTTCCGTCATCCACCTGATTAGGTCCTTCAAATATGTTATCCGTTGCTTTCCCCTGTCTCTTTTTCCCTCTATCTGGCCTGTTAGTATCAGATTCTCCAAGCCCTCCTCATTGCGTGTTCCAGGAACTTCAGCTGTCTCTTCCTGATGCTCACTATTAATTTCCTTTTTGTTTCCATCATTTCTAAGACCTCATCATTGCTCACATGCTCGATCCATGATATTCGCAACATCCTTCTGTAGAACAACATTTCAGTTGCTTCAAGTTTTTCCTTCATCTTCGATTATATTGGCAGCATTCACTGCCATATTGAAGAACGGACAGCACGTAGCAATCTAGTCCACTCTTCTTTGTTTCTAGCGAAATTGCCCTGTTTCTTAATACCTTACCAAACTTCTGGAATGCTTCCTTCGTCATGCCAATTAGTCTTCGGATCTCTGTGTTACTTAGTTAGAAAAACGGATCAACAACCAACCAAACAAAATGTCATTTCATGTCACCATCCTAATAATAAATTTACACTGAATTTCCTATACTTTGCCCTTGCGCCAGACATGTCCAAAATTACTAAATGCGTATATGGAACTTGAACGGAAGTAGATCTTAAATCAGCGTATATGTCTGGTGCCTCTGCTTCCTTGCGCTGTCTGCTGAGCAATTTTAGAATTAAATTGATTTTTGAAGAAGCAAAGTTTCAATTGTTCTGCTATAACTGTCAAGGCTAATTAGTATTGTACAATGCATCGGCTTTAGTGCACTGAGGTTAGAACTCTGTGCACCAGCAAACATTTTAATAAGACTGGATGGTTTCTTAACGATCGTTTTGGAGACTGCATCTGGCTAGCGAGCCACAAGTGCAGTTTTCTTGCCTGTGCCTTCTCTAACGCGGCGATCTTGGCTCTCCTAAGCCGCTGATTTGTAGTTCTCGTCACTGCATTGTGTTTGTCCCCTTACCATCCATTTAAGCACGTTCGTTAGTTAAACAACAAAACAATTCTGAGAGAGATAAAGTCATTGATGGCCACAATCTCAACAATACATTAATACACGGATGACACAGTGCTGATAGCAGATACGGAAAGGAAAATGCCGGACCCACTACAGAAGGTACCAAGTGAAAGCGAAAAGAAAGGAAAAGAAAGGACTGAGCATATACTTCAAGGAAACTGAATGTATGGTCATCAGCAAAAAGAAGACACCAAAATGCTAGCTACATGCCGGAGAAACTAAAATGAAACAAGTAAGGAAGTTTCAATATCTGGAAAGCGTACTGAAAGAGGATTGAAAGTGCAACACAGAGATTCGAAGACGCATTCAGTCAGTTAAGTGCCATACGTGACACACGCTTGGGAGATCATGTCTTGAAAGAGACATGACTGACTGGGCAGAAGATTATCCAGCAGTAGGTTGCCATTGCTTTCTGCGATAGACTGGTTGCCAGCCAAGGCCATAGAACCCAATCTGTTCTATTATTTAACCCATAGCTGGAGGGAAGAGATGGATTAATACCTTTCCCAAGGGTAATTGCGCGTAAGTGAATGCAACGAATTCAACTGGAATTCGAACTCGGCTATCCAATTTCTCGTTCCGAGCCGATATCCATTGCACCACAAACACATTAGCATGCCAAAAATGCATTTCAAAAGATAACCAGAGAACTTAGAGACAGAAAGATCTCAGTGGAAACAAAGAAAAAAGTGCTGAATATATTTATCCTAGACGATCTTTTCAAGGATGAAGGAGAGAATAGGCAATAGAAATGTTGTTCTACAGAAGGATGCTGAGGATATCATGGACCGAGTACGTGAGCAACGACGAGATGTTGGAGAGGATGCAAACGAGAAAAAACTCATACTTAACTTCAGGAAGAGACTGCTGAGGTTCCTGGGGCACGTAATGAGGAAGGAGGGTCCTGAAGAATCTAATACTCACAGGACGGGTAGAGAGGAAAGCTGCGAGAGACATATTTGATGGGGTTGAGTAAATGAATGGCGGAGCGGTATTTGGGAGAGATACCAAGAGGAAAAACATTAAGAGTGACAAGGGATAGGGGCAAGTAGAAGTCAGTGATTGCCTACACCCTGAAGGAACATGGCACACGAAGAAGTTAGTTTATTAGATGCTTCCTTCTACTTCTCATGTCATTCAATACGTACGAGAAGGATCAAATTCTGTCAACCATGCAGAAAACGTTGCTTATATGTTTTTATGCAATTAACAAAGACACGTTTATTTAAACAAAATTATTTTAAATGTCAGCTGATATGACAACTCTCATCATTTATTTACTAAGCAAAAGTAAGGATGCAAGTATGAGGCGCCCAGTAGAGTTTGAACTTGCTCCTCAGTTACAACTGATCTATGAATCAAGCTTACTGATCATACGACAACCTCATGATAGATGTCATAATGCAATCAAATGCGATCTTTTGGGGTTAAATTAATGCAAGTTAAACGCATCTAAATAAAAACAGAACGCATATTTTGACCAAGTTTCAGTGTAAGTGGAGCCGACACTAAAATATTGATCTGTACAATTGTATGAAATGTTTACACATGGAACTGATGGAGGTAAGAAATATTTGAAAACTGAATGAAACCAGAGATTAGGATAGGTACTACCCTTCCCATTGTGAACTATTTCAGTCTGTGGGTACGTGTGTGCGAGTTATTGGTTCGGTTTGTTTTGCTTTACGAGTATTTGGTGTTTTTTGTAGGTTTCTTCGTGTGTGTGTGTGTGTGTGTGTGTGTGTGTGTGTGTGTGTGTGTGTTTACGTCTTTGTGCCTCCTCTTTTTCTCGTGTGTTGTTTGTGCGTTTTCTCTTGTTCTCTCTCGTGTGTTGTCTGTGCGTTATCACTTGATCTCTTCGCTTGTTGTTCGTGTGTTATCACGTGATCTCTCTCGTGTGTTGTCTGTGTGTTATCACGTGATCTCTCTCGTGTGTTGTCTGTGTGTTATCACGTGATCTCTCTCGTGTGCTATCTGTGCGTTATCACGTGATCTCTATCGTGTGTTGTCTGTTCGTTCTCAAGTGATCTCTTCGTGCGTTTTTTGTGCGCTATCACCTGATCTCTCTTGTGTGTTGTCTGTGCGTTATCACGTAATCTCTTTTGTGCCGTGTGTGTGTGTGTGTGTGTGTGTGTGTGTGTGTGTGTGTGTGTGTGTGTGTGTGTGTGTGTGTGTTTTGCGCATGTTTTCTTGTTTACACAATTCATTTTTTATGCAAAATACCTTTTTTGTGAATTTGGTTAAAACGATTAACATAATGGGTTTGCCATTTTTGTAATTTATCAATGAAAAAATGGCGGTGAGTTAGAGAGTTGTCTGTCTTTTTAAGTAAATTTCTAAAAGAAGGAAGGACTAATTTTAATTTTGTTCAATACATTGATCTTTCTTTGTACGATTTTCCATATGTATTAAGATTGTCCGATTTTAAACTGAATTTCTTTTCTATTTACAATATTTTATACGTAGTTTGCAGATGGCGTTATAGCGCACACACAATTCCTTCATTGATTGTCTTTAACCTGTTCATTTTAAAAATGCAAAAATTATGAAAATAATTTCTGAAACAGCCATATTCCAATTCTTATTTTATTAAATTTAACGCCAAATTGGCTTTATTTCACAGCATCTCTTGCGAAAAACTAATTAAGCAAATCCTATTCATTGGTTCAATGAATAGCTTTTGCTTAAAGTAAGTTCATTCACCGAATACAAATTAGTATCGTACGCGTTTTACGTACGCGTTTTGAAACGTTTTGGCTAAATAATCCTATCGGGTAAAATCATTATGGAAAAAAAAATTATTGACGCAATATTCACTCACCGAAAATTTATTATTCTTAAAATTTAAAATGATTCCACATTAAATAGTCTATAAAAGGTTGATAAACCGTGAAAAAGAAAAATTAATCACTCAATACTCCGTGATTTGAAATAATTTAAATAGCTCAATTATATTCAATGCCTTAAAAATCAAACTAGTTAGATTCTATCATGGCTGCTCTTACATCGAAATACCAACAGTTACAATGAACGGATACCCACTTGGGGAAGCTCTGTGCCTTGAGAGACTATTAGGTGTTAAACTCACCCGCTGTCCTCAAATGGAAATCTAGCATACAGAAAAATGATCGGCTACCTGTGCCGCTCTAGTAAATAAATGACCATTCATGCTATCCTCCAGCGTTTTTTTATTTTATTTTACCAAGCCGATAATGAAGTCGGTTGTCTTACGTCCTTTAATCCCAGAAGGAGGTGTTTTGGCACCGACGTGTTGAGCTGTTCATCATTTTCGATTGTGTGCAATAATACTAGCATATTTGGGCAAAAGCAGTCCAATCTTCACTTTTCATTCTCGATAATGATCAAAAGCCTCTCCAAACCCTTTTCGGTAAGAATTATTTCCCATCCTCTAACCTTTCTCTCACAGGCGGGATGTGGCGAGTTGCTTTATTTCTACTATGATGGAAAGTGCTCAGACCGACTACATTTTTTGATTCCACCAGGTCTAATCTTCACGGCTAGGACCCTCAATGTCTCTTATATTGTTGCAAACCATCCACATTCCTTCTGTATTCCAATGATAACGAATTTGTTTCACGAATCTCTGCTCTGTGTGACGAACTGTCAAGAGAATATTTCCCTGATTACTACAATCGTTAATGGTTAACACTAGATTGAACTGATTATCTCTTTATCCTATCCGTATAAAATGGCCTTTTAATCTAACCCACTATTTTAAGTGGTTCCCTGTGTATGTGTATGTGTGTGTATTTATTTTTTAATTTATAGCCACTCTTCGCTGTTGTTTTCTTCTACAACGAGACGAGCTGAGAAGTCGGAATTGTAGATTCTCATTTAACGATCTAGTCGCTAAATGAGATGTGTCTGACTGCTATTTCCGGTATTTTACACGTATAATGAGTTTTATTTCTATTACTAGAATACAGTGTTTTGTGATTGGTATTAACTATGGTGGATCATAAAACAAATACGTCGTTGGGTGAAGAAACGGATTAATATTTTTCCAAGGGTATTTGCGCGTAAACGAATGCAAGGAAATTCAACTGGAATTCGAACTCGGCTCCCTTGATTTGTTGTTCCGAGTCGATATCCACTGCACCACCATTCTCATTTAGGCAACTATAAAACACTATCTTCCAATGTTTTTCTACATTGTAGCAAATGCAGCTCATATTAGTAAATTCCCCCACTGTACTGAAATCTTTAGAAGTGTAAAACAGATATGGAATAGTGTACCAAATCTTCATTTATGAAGCAAAGCAATCAAGGTTACTAAATTCTCTTCATATATATAATCTTTCTTTAATTAAAACAGATGTTAGGAAGGGGTTAGCGATTCTGACTGACACCAAATCGGCCGAGTTTCGATCACGTCCAGAAGCAAGTGGATGTCTCGCTACACTGATGAGCTTTGATACAGCGAAACAGGATTTTATGTGGATGACCTTGTATATCTTAGGATGTGCGTTGTAGTGCAGTGGATATCGACTCAGAACGGGAAATCGGGGAGCCAGGTTCAAATTCCAGTTGAATTTGCTGCATTTACTTACGCGCAAATACCCTTGGGTAAGCTATCAATCCATCTCTTCCCTCCAGTTATGGGTTAAATAAGAGAACAGATTTGGTTCTATAGCCTTGACCGATAACCAATCTACCGCAGAAAGTGGTGGCAACCTACTGCGGAATAATCTTCTGTTCAGTCAGTCACGCATATTTTTTTTAAATATTTTGAATATATTTCAGACTTTGTCCGTTTCGGCGCTTCTTTTCATCCGGATTTTACTAACACAAATCTTCCGTCTTGTTGCCATCTCAGAAAAAGGGGATCATGGATAATAAACCGATTCAATGTCATTTCCAGGTAAGTTTCTGTTTTTGTTAAAACTATTCTCAATGTAATTCGATATTCCTGAAAATTTCTTCCTCGGCAAAGACCTGCCCTAGTTACCTTTCTACAATCTCATAAGGAATTTCTTTGCTTGCGTTGTGGTGCAATCGGTATTCGTTCGGAATGAGAAATCAGAGAAGCCGGTTCGAATTCCAGCTAAATTCGTTGCATTCAGTTACGCACAAATACCCTTGAGAAAGATAATAATCCATCTGTTTTCCCTCCAGCTATGGGTTGAAGAGCAGGACAGATTGGGTTCTGTAGCCTTGGATGGTAACCATTTTACGGTAGAAAGAGCTGGCAACCTACTGCGACGAAATCTCCTCCTAATCGGTCATGGATCGAAAGAGACATTATCACCCAGACGTGTATCAGGTGTGGTACTTAACTGACTGGGATCCCTACTACCGTTATAAGGATTCAGCGAGACCCAGAATAAATTATAATCAGAAGTTTCAATATCATAGTATAATAGGGTGGATCAATAAAAACTTGTCAGCCAAACTCTATCACTTATTTGCCTGATCATTAAATAAACATGCAATATGGATTTATCCTGGTGAAACGTGACATATTTTCTGTTAATTCCGGTCGCTTTTCTTCTTTTTTTATCATCTGATCTGGGAGTAGTAAATGTTAGCCTTGTTTTAATCTCTAAATAAAAATAATCGTAGATGACACCTCCACTCTTTACAAAGTCATTAATGAACGAAATAGTGTATGAGAACTACTGATTATACACTGCATCATTTTTATCTGTTTTCGGTATTTTGGTTTTGGTTTTGGGGTTTTTTTTTTTGGGTTTTTTTTGGGGTTTTTTTTTACTGAGTTTTTTGTGCTGGTGTTTCCTTTCTTTTGCTGTGCGACGACTTGCGTACATTATTTATTCCCCATCATAATTAACTAATAAACGGAATATTTGCGCGATACATTATTCCTTCGTTTACTTGTGGAAGCCGTACAAGAATTTGACTAGCTAGCTTCAATGATTTTTGGCGTTTGATTTGGATATTTTCACTATACTGCCTCTCTCTCTGTCTGTTTCTCTGTCTCTGTCTCTGTCTCTGTCTCTCTCTCTCTGCCTTCCTGCCTCCTCTCTCTCTCTCTCTCTCGCTCTCTCTCTCTTATATATATATATATATATATATATATATACTGGGAGAAATCTTCGCAATAACTACTGTTTTTGCGGCGTTAAAGTAATTTACAGAGTTGCATATTTACCTTAAAAATAATAATCAGTCGAAAACGTTACATACTTTTTTTTTATGTGAAACTTGTAAAAGTGATCTATTCGAAATAAATTGATTCCAACTCAACGCTTCTCTTGCCTTCTAATCACCAAACTGAAAAGAAGGTTTTAACCAGGTAACAAACATTTTGTTTCTAAGAAACGAATAAAAGCAAGTAATTGTTGAAAAGCAGGTGAAGCTGAAGTTATTTGATAATTGAAAATGACAAGGATTTATGAGAAAAGCGAATTCTGAATTGTTTAGTATTAAATTCATGTGACTTTAAAATGAGCACAGAAGATACAGTTTTCAGATCCTGTCAGTACTTGTGGAAATGAGCTGATATTTTTTCTTTTCTTTACCAATTTTAAGAATCGACCAGCGAATATATTAATGAAATAAGCAGTGGCTTATCTACATACGAATTTATAATTTTTAAGAAACTACTTCAGTAACTATGTTTCTTAATTACTTTTCTTGTTTAAAAATTTAACACATTTGCAATTTTCTAGTAGTGGTTAAACAACACGTTTAAACTGATGAAATGTTCGTTGTTGAATCTTGTATTTGCATTTGAATGTTTTTCCATACACAATGTATAAAACATAGATCTATCGGTATGGTGGTACCATCTAATTGTAATATTCGTTAAGATGGTAGATGTGGCATTGTTCCCTATTGGATTTAGTATGTATGTATGTATGTATACACACAGAGATACACATACTTTTCTTTCAGCTTTTTTTTTTTTTGGTTTGACTTTAGGCTCTAGTGACTTTTATGATTAAACGTAGGAGTCTTCTTATTTTGCTTGTTTTATTTTTGTGTGTCAGGCTTTGGGTTTATTTGTTATTTTTTTAATTTTCAAGTAAGGCTATTAATTGAAAATAGATTAGCGGATTAAATTTACTTAAAATGTTAATTATTTGTTGCTTCTTACTTCCTAAATCGGGTTTCTTAAGCTCCACGCAGCGAAAAGAAAAATCTTTAATTTCACTTTTAGCGAGATACTTTTTTTAACGTGGAGCTACGGTAGTTTTCAACTTTGGCTGCGTCCAATTAATTGTCGGCAGAACGTGTATAATTGTTTTGATGCTTGGATGCTGTCCGGTTCTTTTGAATAGGACCCATTAATAGCTTGTTTTCACAGTCTTTCCTTTTTTAAAGATTATTCTGGTTTTATAAAGAATTTTCTTGAACTAATATCCGGTTTCTCTGAGTGCACTGTCTTTATTCTCTAAAGTAATTTAAGTATTGTTATTCTGCATCTGATTTCCTCTCAAACAAATTGAATAAAATAGTGATCTTCCCCCTCTTTTAAAGTTTCTATATTTATATATTTGTTAAAAGTTCTTCACCAAAAAGAGAATGTAAATCGATTTCTCAAGTATTTGATATTAAAATAATTTAATCCAATTTTCGATAAACTGGTAAATTTCAACTACACTGCAAATTGCAGGTGATATTTCTTTCATCACTTACTAATAATTCTTTGCATTAGTTTTTGTTTTGTTTTTTGGGTTTTTTTTTTTCTCTTGTCATTCTTTTTTTTTTTTTTTGTTGCTGTTTTATGTTGTTGTTTTTTATAGGAATTTGGTGCCATTCTTTGGAGAAACTAGCAGTGGACGGAAATATCATAAGATAAGGGGTCAATGACGCAGATAGCGATTTTATTGACTCTTATAAGGTGCAATTTAAAAATAGATTGACGATATCTTGAAGTTTTTTATACGAATTTGTAAATTATTTTCTATTCTTTTTTTCCTTTTATTTTCTCTCAATACGAACTAATTTCATGCCCTATCCTTTTTAATATTTTATGTGCTTTTACTTCTGGATATATGCTTAAGATTAAAGTCGAATATTTTTGTTCTTCTTTGATGTGCCATGTCCCTTCAGGACATTTTTAAAAACACTGGAGTGGCCTAATAGTTATGGCCGGTAGTGTATATATATATATATATATATATATATATATATATATATATATATATAGTACTGTACAAATGTAGTAGGACAAAAACTATTTTATCATACTGACAGAAAATAAACAATTTAATTAAAGTAATTTTATTTGATTTGCTCAACAAATGCTTTAATAACATAAAAATACTTGATACAAAATAAATTTAAAAATAAATTTAATATTTAGTACAATGGCCTTTTGCTTTGATCACAGTCTTCATTCTGTCATGCATTGACATCACAAGCTATCTATTTAATGGTATCTCTTGCCAAGCAGCGTGTATTTGTTTCCAAAGTGTGTCTTGCGCAGTAACATTAGGTTTATCAATTTTTTTATCCAAAATATCTCATAGATGATCAATAGTATTGAGATCATGGCTTTGTGGGGTCCAATTTAAATTCCGAAGCCTTCCTTCCTCTTTCTTTTTTAGTTAAATAATTCTTACAAAAGTTTGGCTTTTCACCCTGTATTTGAATTTTTTAATGAGTTTTTTTTAAGAAAATCACCCATGTTCTAATACTTTTGCACACTACCGGTAGTGTACAAAAGTGTTAAGACAGGGGTGATTTTAAACTTTATGTTGATGCTTCATAAAAGATAAAATAGTTCTTGTCCTAATACTTTTGGAGAGTACATTTTATATATATATATATATATATATATATATATATATATATATATGAGATTGGGAAAAATCCGGGGCGCAAATTGACATTTTGGTAGTACTGGATGGCGGCGCTCTCGAGAACTTTTCTTCTGAATAAATTGCTAACTCATTTTATTAGTGTGGCATTTTTTAATTTAATTAAAATAATTTTATTTGATTTACTCAACAAATGCTTTAACAAGAAAAAATACTTGTTACAAAATAAATTTAATATTTAGCATAATAGTCTTTTGCTTTGATCACAGCCTTCATTCTGTCATGCATTGGCATCACAAGCTTCTTCAATGTATCTAATGATATCTCCTGTCAAGCAGCTTGTATTTGTTCCCAAAATGTGCCTTGCAAAGTAACATTAGATTTATCAGTTAGAGAGGGGGAATAAGAAAAAAATTTAGTCATATCGAAGGATAATAGAATAATGAGTAGTTTCAAAATAACTTGTTTAATAGAAAATAGGAAAAATTGAATATAACTTCTTTTTAATACATTCCTTTTACACCTAGTTTTAAATAACCGATATCTATTAGCAATTTGGCTTTTTACCCTGTATTTGAATTTCTGAGGTTTTTAGGAAAATCACCCCTGTCCTAATACTTTTGCATACAACCGGTAGTGTGCAAAAGTGTTAGGACAGGGGTGATTTTAAACTTTATTTTGATGCCTCATAAAAGATAAAATAGTTATTGTTCTAATACTTTTGCACAGTACTGTACATATTTATAAGATAAATTTAATCTTCAGAAAAAGTTCCAAACAAAAACTAACCTATGCTACTGGAGAAGAAAAGGACAAAATATAAAAAAGTTAAGGAATCCATTTAAACTTAAAATACAATTGGCTCAATAATCGAAGAATTATCAATAAGAAATCTAAGTGAGACTAGAACTGGTATCTTCTCCATAAACATCAGACACAAAAGAAATCAGTGTTTCAGAATTGTCTGAACCGTTTTATAGCGTGAAACTCTGTCATTCCAATGCTAGATATTTCTAGCATTCCAATGCTAAAAAAACAGAGATCATTTTACTAAAGTTGTAGTGGATTTGATGAGTAAAATGTTTCATAGCTAAAATTCGAATTTAAAAATTAAAATATTTTTCCTAATTCCTTGTGCCCATCAGTTGGGGAAGGCATATCTACGAATGTAACTTTTGTTTAATACATGTAGACAAAAAGTCACTTCCAAACAAATTACAATTCGAAACACTTTGGATATTAACTTCTGACTTTAACTTTCTCGAGTTAATATTGAAAGATAATTTCGCTATTGGATCAGAGCCAAAAAGATTCATAGCTGATAATTTGAAACTTAAATTTAAAAATAAAAATGTATATTTTCCCTAACTTTTGTGAGGTTCTACAGAAGGATGCTGAGAATATCCTGAAGCAAACATATGAGCAACGGAATTTTACGTAAAATGAAGGCAAAAATTAACTAACATAACTAACATTAGAAATACACTTGAAATTTCTAAGTAAATAACAAAGAAAAATGGGATATGGTCGCAGAACAGATTGAGTCCAATAGGGACATAAAAAACAACGCAAAACCTACCTAACTTTATCTTAGTAAATGGATGACGGAACATTGTTTAGGAGAGATAACAAAACGACAATTTATTAATACCTAAAAATGGTGGGAAATTCTAGAGTGTCATGAATGGACACAACACATAGAATTTATGGAGAGTTTTAAATTATTGGCCACCTTTGGAAAGAACTGATAACAAAAATGGTGCACAGTTTACCAAAAAATCCCTGAACAGCTTAAAGTCCAATACTCGAAATATTACAAAAGACAGAAAACTATACAATTTAAACCTTAACTACTCCGGAAAGTTGAATTTAGTTTTTCTTTCCCATACTGTCAGTCAGTCAGTCAGTCAGTTAATTGCCATACAGGATACATGCTTGGGTGATCATGTCTTTTTCGACTAGTGTTTGCTTAATGTTGTGTAATTCTTTATAAAATATAGATTTGGAAGAAGATATCATTTGTGTGCGTTGGAGTAAGTTTTTTATAACAGCTAACTTATATCGTTGGAGGCATTCACTATTATAATCTTATGAAGATGGCTCATGTGAGCCGAAAGCTTAGAAGAAAACCAATAAATAATTATCCAAATGTTGAAGAATTTTTGTCTTTATTTTCAACTGAAATTAAAACAAAAATACGACGTTTAGAACGGCTCATGATTAAACATAATAGACATTCATTGTCTCTTATATTTAATAGCATATGTTTAGAAAAAAAATATATATATATACTGTAATGGTTGTTACAATGTTTTTAAATTCATAGTATCACTACACAAAAATTTTTCATGTTTTGAAGTCAGCCCATTATGTTTTTGGATTCTTCCTCAGGTGATTTTTTAGAAATGAGAATTATCTAGTTGAAAAGCCAGTTTATTTGTGTTGGATTTGTTATTTTTGGGTGTTAGAGGGGTTGGTCTGTATTTTGAGATTCTGTTGACCTTTTTAAGGTCTTAGGTTTAAGTGTTTGTTTTTGGCTGAGTTCAGGATAGGTTAATCTATTAATCTTGAGAGGGCTGATATATATATATATATATATATATATATATATATATATATTGGAATTTCTCAGGTTTGGTCAGGATCAAAGCGTAGTATCTGTTCTCAGATACTCACTGCCTGTTCGCCGGCGTAAAAGAAAGGACCAGTTAAACCAGCTTTAACAAGCAATGACCAGCTTTGACAAGCTAAGACCAGCTTTGTACCCAGTTACCGCGTAAGCGGGGACTGGGTAATCTTTGACCAATGACTTGAGCATATGAGCTCAGGTTCCCCACGTCAAAATATGACCTTGTGTCACAACTCGTTCCAGTGGGGGAGTAGGGTAAATCTCGGATCAAAGTGTAGTATCTGTTTTCAGATACACACTAACTGTTCGCCGGCGTAGAAGCAACGACCAGCTAAGACTAGCTTTGGACCAGCTTTAACAAGCCAAGACCAGCTTTGTACCCAATTGCGACGTAAGCGGGGACTGGGTAATCTTTGACCATTGGCCTGAGCGTACGCGCTCAGGTTCCCCACGTTAAAAACTTACTTTGTGTCACAACTCGCTCCTGTCGGGGAATAGGGTAAATATCGGATTATACAGGGTATCCCTAAAGTTCGTGAGCACTTTAAAAAAATTATAACTTTATTTGCGATAGAAATAATTTGTAAAAAGTATTAGAAAGAACTAAATCTATATTTTTTAAAATTTTATTGAAATTTTATTGAAGTTTCCAGGTGTCTTTCATCATTAGCAATACAAACTGTAATACGATTTTGCAGTTCACAGAAAACATTTGCCAACTGATTTACAGTAATGCCTGAAATCACATTAGTTATTTTAGCTTTCAAACCTTCTAATGAACTAGGTTTCGTTGCATTCACAATTGTTTTCACATTTCCTCAAAAAGAATTTAATGGAGTCAAATCTAGCGAACGTAGAGACCAATAAAATGGTCCACTCCTTCCGATCCATCTGTTAGAAAATTCTTGATTTGGAAACTAACACGCAGAGCAAAGTGACAAGGAGCTTCGTCCTGTTAATTTATAACATTTTTTACAGATTATTTCTATCACAAATACAAATAAAGTTAGTAAATTTTTCAAAGTGCACTCGAACTTTATGGACACATATATATATATATATGGTATCCATAAAGTTCGGTGACTGGCGTGTGTATACACTCTTTCTATACAACACGCTAAAATTTGCCTTCTCTGATTCCATGCGCCTAGGGTTTAGCAGGTAGCGACTCCCACTGACAGCAAATCGGTCTAGTTTTGTTCCCGGCTAGAAGTAAGTGAATGTGTCTGGCCACACTGATGAGCTGTGATACAGTGAAACAGACTTGTATGTGGATGACTAATATATTATGCTCTCATTACGATTGAGCTCTCAAGAGAAAAACAAATTTAAAAACAGTTTCCACTTCTGCGATATATGCATTACTCTTCAAGAATGAATTGAGTTCTTTAGGTGATTTTGCGTGTGTATACACTCCTTACATACAACACGTAAAAATTTCCCTTCGCTGGTTCCATGTGCCTATGGCTTAGTGGGTAGCGACTCCGACTGACAGCAAATCGGTCGAGTTTCGATCTCGGCCAGAAGTAAGTGGATGTGTCTAGCCACACTGATGAGCTGTGATGTAGCGAAAGGGGCTTTTATGTTGATGACTAATATATAAAATAGTAGACTTTGATAAACAGTAGCTACTCTGGCATGTACACATCGCTCATTCAGTGAAATGAATTAGAGCGCTCTAGCTATTGGGCGCGTATAATGATATGTGCTAAAAAGTCTGCCTACTTCCACCGAACGCCCATAGCCCAGGGGTTGGGTTTCAATCCTGGGTAAAAAAGCAATCGGAGTCTAACCGTACTGATGAGCTGTGATACGGCGAAACAGATCTATCTGCGGATGACAATATATATATATATAAAGTCATTCCAAATAAATGAACCTCTTCAGCCGTTTTTATTGGACATCAGTCAAAAACGACACATTTCAGTTAATACAAAAATTTAATGAAAGCTTTTTATGAACCTCTACATCTAGAAACGTTGTATTAAATTATATCAACGTTGATTTAATGCAAAAAGAATTTTTGTTCGGATCAATGATGTCTAGCCCGGAAGGTAAGGAAAATGATTATAATGATCAATTCGTGTTCTTTGTTGTTGTACTTTGGTGGAGGGGGTATTTTATTTTCTTGCTCTCAATTGTACCCCTTTTGTCCTCCCTTTTACTTAATCAAAAGAAAATCAACATTTCTTTCTATGTTTTCAGTACATTTCTGAATGTGTATTTTGGGATTAGGTGGTCGTCTACCTCTCTACATAAACGTTCTTGTCTTTCAAAATTGTAAAGAACGGATATCAGTAACTCAATTTACTTGGCTTAATGGCAACTTTCAACAAATTCATTTCCACTTTACATTTCTAGTCTTTCTTTTTCTCTTGTATTTTTATTTTCCTACTTTTAGAATATTTTCGCGGTTGATAAGCAAAACTATAAAAACTCTTTAAAAAATAAATAAAGAAAAAAAATTTTGTTCAATTACAAATATTCCGGAACAACTTTCATATTATGTTAAGTTCTTGCGACTTTACATTGGAGATATTGGAATTAGGAATCTAGCATACTGGGTAGGCCATAAAGAAAACATTGTTGATGATTTTCTCTTTAATGTGCCGGGTTTCTCTTTAGATTAAAGTCAGTCCAGTGTCACGAAAAACTAAGTCATTTTATAATCATGTCTGCCTTTGGTAAAAGGACAAAAATCCACTAAAGGGGAGGGCAAAATAAGAAGTTATACCGGGCTGCTATTTTATTAATACCCACCCTAAAATCTGTTACTTGTAGAAATTTCTGGAGGTTGACGTAGAATGTTGTTTTTTTTTTTCTAACATTCAAAATGAATGAACGCTTAGCAGACATTGTTTCTGAAAGGTGTTTCTTTTTTGTATTTATTTCTTAAACGTTATTTTTAATGAATACCTATATTTGCTTACATGCTCTGTTTTTATTTATTATAATTATTAATTGTTTCTTTCCATCTACTAGCCTTAATATTGAGAAATCTTGTTTGAAGGTTATACGCTCTCTGGCAGTATCCGAACTAAGGGAAAATTGTCATTAGACGCAATGGGCTACTGGCAGTAAAAGAGAATGAGCATACTTTAGAAGGAACCGGAAACCAGATCCTAAAAGGAAACCTCGACACTTTTGAAAGACCGGAGAGAAGTGTGAACCGGACGATAAGGCAAACCCATCTACTCCTGATGGAACCCATCCTTTTTTTTTTCACTTTAGTCTTGTAAACACGTGGCCTCCACATATGTTATTTCAAAGTGATGGTTAGGTGTTTGTTGCAAAGTGTGTTGTAATTTTGGGTAAAATCCCTTAACTGCTTCGAAGGTTTTATGTACACTTCTAAATAAAAGGGCAACTATATTGCGGCATTTTCAGTCATGACATGATTTCTTTTGTCTTCAAATGAATATTACATAAAGTAAATTTATTGACGTACCGCATTCAAATTTCATTTCACGTATAAAAAACGTTCCTGATGATCAAATACCAGTATGTCTCGAAGTTCCGGATTTTTTTCTCTCCTTACTAATATTTTTTCTGCTCTTTCCAGAATATGAGCTAAGTTCGAAATGATAGAACTTATCTCTTTGTATAGGGGCAAATGTAGACCTTAAGAGACCCTTGGACTAATAGAATTACCTTCATTGTGTTTCTTCGAAATGCTACTTTTTCGGTGTAAAACATGAAACCATTCAACCAAAATTCTTTGATTTTGAAACTCGTCTAATTTTTCATTAACAAATTCATATTTTTATTCGAACTTTACATCCTTCAAAGGATCCCCGTTTAATGTGAAAGATTAACTCGAAGTAGAAGGGTACAAAATACACGAAGTTGCTTCAAATTACTTCAAAGGAAAACAAATCTCCTATTTTAACTTTATTTTGTAGTTTTACCTTGAGGGATTCTCTGGGCTGCGATCTTTACTAAATCATATGTAAATCAGGCACTGTCTGTTCGTTGTTACACTTTCGTACTAAATTTTAAATAACTTTAGCGGATTGAACTTGGCTAAAAATGTAACTATTATCGAACAGTTAATATTCAAATTTACAACTTGTCTTTACAAATTTTGTTGCTACAGTAAATAAGTAGGCTATAATCCTGTTCGTTGAGAACGTTTTAGTAGGCTCTATAGTCAATATTTTGGGGTAATGTTTTTTATTACTAGAGTTTTGCAACACACTAACGCGTGTTAAAATCTTCACAGTATTTAGTGTTATTGAAATCATCGCTAACATTTTTGTCCCGATTTACAAATCTCTACATTTCGTTCAATTTCACAAACCAATCGATCAAATTTGAATAAGATGACTTGTTTGGAAGGTTACAAGTCAAAAAATCAAAAAGAGGCCAAAAATAGAAAGGTCCAAAAATAAAAAGGCCAAGGACAAATAGGCTACTCGGTGTCTCTAATATGTCAAACTTAAGTTGATTTACAGTAAGCATTTTTGAGAGGGAAGAAACAAATTTAATTGGATATTGATAAGATATGTATGGCCCCCAAATCATTTAATCTCATAACTTTTCTATCTTATTATTGTGTGCATTTTTTATTTTCAATTTCTCTTTAAGTAACTATATTTATATTTCTAGTATTTCAACACATGCACGATTAAGGTAAAATTATCTGAACTTCTAAATATTTGTTCTCAACGTGTGAAATGTCCCCATGATTAGTGTTTTTTTTTTTCCAAGATATCATCTAATAATATGTTCTCTAATGATTCTGAATTGAAAATCTTAAAATAAACTGATATGCATTCATTTGTTTTTTGGTTTTACTTCTTCATTTCTTTTTCGTTTTATTTATATTAAATGTTTGTCTTGTTCCTTTTATTCAACCGTTGACTTAATTTGTAGAGGCAAGAATTATTCTCCTCTGCCAATTGGTACTTTTATTGGCGGAGAATTTAAATCATTGATGAAAGCCTGCTTTTTTATTATTTAAATATAACTAAAAGTAATTTATTAATGTTATAAATTTATTTTTTCAATACATGCACAATGAAAATTCCAAATCATGAAAATGTACAAAAATGTGATAAAAAAAGTTTTCTTCTGTATATTTTGAATAAAAAAATACACTCAAATTTGTATTTTTAACATTTAAGGAATTTTCAATTGGCTGAATGAGTGTCGAAAAATTCATATGGCTACTACAAATCTCATTTTATATAAGTATTTTTAAAGATAAAATCCAAAGCATGTTTGAAGAAAAAAATTATCACTTTGTTTTATGGCCCCACCGCACCCACAGTATGGTTTCTAATAATAAAGAGGCGTAAGACAAGGCTGTGTCTTTTCACCGGATCTGTTCAACTTGTACAGCGAGAAAATTTAAATACCTATGAAGTGTTCTAACAGAAGATGGAAAGTGCGACACAGATATCCGAAGGCGAATTGGTATGGCAAAGGATGCGTTCCAGAAGATGAGTAAAGTACTAAGACAGGAAAATTTCATTAGAAACAAAGAGAGTGTTAGATTGCTATGTGATGTCAGTTCTTCAATACGGTAGTGAATGCTGGACAATATCATTGAAGATGAGGAAAAAACTTGAAGCAGTGAAAATATGGTTCTACAGAAGGATGTTGCGGATATCATAGACCAAGCATGCGAGCAACGATGAGGTTTGGAAAGAATGGAAACGAAAAGAAAATTAATAGTGAGCATCAGGAAAAGACAATTGATGTTCCTATGACATGCAATGAGGAAGAAGGGCTTGGAGAACCTGATACTGACAGGCCAGATAGAGGGGAAAAGAGACAGAAGAAAGCAGCGGATAACATATTTGCAGGGCCTGAACAGGTGGATGACGGAACGGGGGTTTGCGAGGTGTAACAGGAGAAAACATACTAAGAGCCAGCAGGGATAGAGAGACGTGGAAAGCCATGATCACCTACGTCCTGAAAGGACAGGGCACATAGAGGAAGAAGCTTCATTCATCAACAAAGGATTTAGGGCCATAAACATCTTATCAATATCCAATTAAATTTGTTTCTTCCCTCTCAAAAAATGTTTACTGTAAATAAACTTAAATTTGACATATTAGCGACACCGAGTAGCCTACAAAAAACTTTTCGCTCATTTTGTTTTTGGCCTTTTTTGATTTAGGACTTAGCACCATACAATATGCAAAGAAAAAGATTGACTTTTTGTTAAATAAAGTAGTCGTAGCATTTTGCATGATAAATATATTTAAGCAAATATATTTAAGCAAATATAATATATTATTATATTTTAGCAAATATATTTAAGCAAATATATTTAAGCAAATATATTTATTGTTGTACAAATACAATAGATGTGGCATTTTGCATATTAAATAATAAAATTTAATGTTTTTCAAATAATTGATGAAAATTTATTGTACTATGCTACGCACTTTAATAAAACCAACTGGACATTTTGCACTTCCATCCAAACTTTAGTTACGATTTGTCAATGGTTATTTTAGAAGGGGGACTAACAAAAGTCCCAGAATGTCGTATATAGGTGACACTTATCAATTCCGCCCTAAATTCACTGTCATTGAGTACTTATGAAATAATAGTCAGGATTGAGACGAGTGTCATCGTAAAATATTATCTTCTTTTTAAGCTAAATTAAGACGACTTGATATATCAAAGGCGAGCGTCCAACAAAATGATTGATTTGTCTTTTGATCCTTTTTTGTAGTTAATAACGTTCTAAACATGGAAGATATCAAGATTCTTATTTGAGCTATCGGGTGAAAATGGCTATATTCGTGCTTAACGACTAAAAATGAAAATAAGTTTCTGATCAAAAAACAAAATTCTTCAGTGAAATCTTACTAAAAATGCTGATAAAGTAATCTTTATTTTCATTTAAATTGTCACTTGTATTATGTTTGATGTGTTAATGATTATTTCAGGTATTAAAAAAAAGAAAAAAACTTTCTCCACTTAAAAGTTAAAACGGAAAATCATAATCCCGAAGGAGAATTTGTTATGCAATCGATCCCCACCTAGCAGCCCGACTCCAGTCATATTCTCACCGAGATGTGTCTTCCCTCTGTTTCTTTTACATATATTTTCACGACTTCTGCTCCGACAAACTTAGCTTCCTAGTGTCTCCTCTATATGAATTTGCTCGAGCTACTAGACTAGCAACAAGGCCCCTCACTCATTTACCGTCAAAACAAATGCAGCCGCCACCTCTACTCTAATCTACAGCAGCTTCTCGCACTTCCCGCCTGTGGAGCTCTCTTTCGTATACTTGATTCCCTGAAAGCTGCAATATCTAAGAGTTCAAGTGCAACGTCAATTGTTATTTTCTATCTCCTTGATTCCTATCCTTTTAGATTTTTTCCGACACTCCCTGTATCTTTTTTTTTCTTTAATCGTACCATCCCAGGCGAGGCGGTAACGCCACTGATGTGCAGCGGCTACATAAGAGTATAAAGATTAATTAGAAGAGAGTGAAGAGAAAGACGAACCAGTTAGAAAGGAGGTTTGATGACAGTTGCGAAGATGGAGAGAAAGGAAAGGATATACGGGGTGGTGAAGAAAGAATTAGTCAAGTGGTTAAGAGATGAGTATTGACATTGCATTTCTTGTTCTCCCTTTTCGCTAAACTCACTTCTTTTTTTTTTTAATCATATCACCCCAAGCAAGGCGATAACGCCACTGATGCGCAGGGGGCTACGTAAGAGTAAAAAGATTGGAAAAGAGAAAGCCGGAAACCACATCCTAAACAGGAAACAAGCCTCTTCACCTGTTCAATAGACATGGGTGGAGTGTGAACCGGGCGATAGTTTAGTCTATCTACTCCAATTGAAAAAAATAAAGAAAAGAGTCAAAAGATTGGAAAAGAGAAAACCGGAAACCGCATACTAAACAGGAAACAAGAGATGAGCCTCTTCATCTGTTCAATAGATGTGGGTGGAGTGTGAACCGGGCGATAGTTTAGTCTATCTATTCATCACACCAGTAGTCTCATCCTTGTCTTTTCCATTCTCCGACACCCCCTGTAACCTGTCCCTCTATCTCTTCGCTCTCCTCTTATTTAGCCGCCTATGGACCAGTAACAGTACTGCCTAACATGGGGTGAAACGATCATGAAAAAAATTAAAATGATTAAATTGTTTTTTTGTTTTTTGCGAATATTTTGTTTTTATTGGTGGGGGATTCTTGGAATGTATTTTGTGTTTAAACCTCTCCAAGTGAGTAGTGAATAGACGTAATGGAACAGAATTATTTAACCTAAATTGCATGCGTTAGTCATTAATTCTGCGTCGAATCTACATGGTTCATCACGCAAACGCCCTACTGGTTACTTTCTGTGTAATTCCATCTCTCTGCGATTGTCCTTTAATAGTTAGTTCTAATTTTATTGGTCTTTTTCTTCCCCGCTTCGATTTTCTCGAGCCAACACAGCAATGGGAATACTGGAACAGAATTACGAAAAGACGGCTTTTCGTATTTGCTGTGCAGAAACCTATTATGCTTATCGATTTATTTCGGTAAATATTTTTCCTTATTGATCGTAAATGTTTATATATATATATTAAAGAGATGAAAGTGTGTAGCTTAATGTTACCCATTATAAAATAGTGACAAAATAGCGAAGCAACCGGTTTCGCTCCCGCTCGTCAGGCCTCTACGGGAGATTTAAACTAGGATTAAAATAAAGAAGTGTGTATATAAAAAATGAGGAGGGGAAAATATGGATCCAAAGAGCTAGAGGCTAATAATAGCAAGCCCCAACAATTCACGCAAACCTTCCCTGTGCAAACAGAGAGAATTGTTGAGGCTCGATATTGTTAGCCTCTAGCTCTTTGTATTCATATCTTTTCTGCTCATTTTCTACCATACACTTTTTTATTTTAATCCTAGTTTAAATCACCCGTAGAGCGGCCTGATGAGTGGGAACGAAAACAGTTGCTTCGCTTTTTTCTTTTATTTTTAATGTGTAACACTAAGCTCTTTAATTAAAATTGCACCTATAAAAATGTTTTCAAATATATATATATATATATATATATATATATATATATATACTAGCAGTTTAGCCCGGTTTCACTCAGGTAGTTTAAGAAATAAGAATAAAAACATATGATGAATTTACATAGCAAATACTTACACAAAGTCTACCCTCGTCACTTTTATAGATATAGTGAACAATGTAGAATGTCTCTATTGAATTAGGCTGGGAGGTGACAACATATATAGATAATATAAAGTGTGGTGATCGATTCTATATTATAATCAATACATAAACTGGTCCCTGACTTTGTGGGGTGATAATATATATATTTTTCTACCCATAATTTTGGCTTTCAGAAAAATTTCAAGGTGTCGTTAGCGTTCTAAAATTTTGATCTACATCTGAGAGCAACTCCCGTCAAGCTAAACCACAAAATGCAGACGCTAAGTAGAATCTATCTATCTATCTATCTATCTATCTATCTATCTATCTATCTATCTATCACTTACACAACGTCCGCCCACGTCATTTTTATAGCTATAGATATATATAAAGTGTGTGTGTTGTTTATACCACGGACAGATGTTTGTCACCCAAAACAAACCTTTCATATTTAAGTTATCGGCCTCTGTACAAGTAACAATTACACGAGGCCTTCGTAAATGTTTCACTATCTGACTACGATCAATATTTTAGAAATAGCACAAGAGTATGCCTTATTTCATTGTAGTGATATCGTTATCAAACGTTATTCAGTTACCTCTGTCTTTTAGTTTTACTTTCATCTTAAAATCATTAGTTGATAACTTTGATGTAATCCATTAAGATTAGATCGAATTGCTTCGGTCGGTTAGCTTTTTTTCTTTAAAGTATTAATCTATCCTAACTTTCATTATTCCCTCGTTATAAAATCTGTAAAGCTGTATCCAAATTAGTAATTGAAAATTAGCTAAAATGCAAAATAATGAACGTTTTATCTTTTTTCTTAAGCTTGTATTCGTTTGAACTCTGTTGATGGCTTTACAAAATGTACTAGGTTCATATAAAAGATGTTTTCTCTGTTCTGATTCTTCACGGCATAAGCGACCATGGCTCTCCGCAACGTCCTTTGTAGCGCTTAGCAGTGTTTCTCTTTACTACTCTTACCACCCGATCTCGCTTACGGTCACATCACGTTGAGATACCGGTTCCCGTATAATCACCAAAGCTGCGAGGATGGTCAGTACCTACATGGGTCACCTCTTGTTAATACCAGGTGCTGTAAGCATCGAGGTGCGGTTGACGTAATGGATAATAGCTTCGAATTGCTATTCGAAGAGTCAAGTTCCAAATCACGTTAGATTTATTATATCAACACACATGCAAAAACACTTAGGAAAGGTATGAGCCCACCTCTCCTCCCAGCTATGGATTCATTAGCAAAGCTTATATTTTCTGTTTAAGCGTTACAATAACGAACCGATCAGTGAAAGCACTATATCCCCTGCAATTTATTCACTGTAGTTTATTTTCACTGTGTGGTTTATTTACAGTTTGACTGTAATTGGCCAGTTGAGTGCTTGAAAAGGACTCTAGCTCTCTCCCCACACCCGTATAACCTTCCCTTTCTCTCCACCTATGTATCTGTCATCGCACCTGCTTTCTCAGCTTTCTATTGTTCCTTTCTAACTAGTTTGTACTCCTCACTCTTTTCTAATTAATCTTTTTACATTTATGTAGCCCCCTGCACATCAGTGGCGTTTCCGCCTTGCTCGGGGTGAAGTGATTAAAAAAAAAATAGTAGTCAGGATTGAGACGAGTGTCATCATAAAATAATATGTTCTTTTTAAGCTAAACGAGGACGACTCAATATATCAAAGGCAGGCGTCTAACGAAATGATTGATTTGTCTTTTGATCCTTTTTTGTAGTTAATAACGTTCTAAACACGGAAGATATCAAGATCCTTATTTGAGATATCTGGCGAAAATGGCTATATTCAAAGACTAAAAATGAAAATAAGATTCTGATCAAAAAACAAAATTCTTCGGTGAAATCTTACTAAAAATGCTGATAAAGTAATCTTTATTTTCACTTAAACTGTCACTTGGGTTATGTTTAATGTGTTAATGATTACTTCTGGTATTAAAAAAGAGAAGAAAAACACTTTCTCCCCCTAAAAGTTAAAACGGAAAATCATAATCCCGAAGGAGAATCTGTTATGCAATCGATCCCCACCTAGCAGCCCGACTCCAGTTATATTCTTACCGAGATGTGTCTTCCCTCTGTTTCTTTTACATATATTTTCACGACTTCTGCTCTGACGAGTTTAGCTTCCTAGTGTCTCCCCTCTATATGAATTTGCTCGAGCTACTAGACTAACAACAAGGATTCACACTTTTACCGCCAAAACAAATGCAGCCGCCACCTCTACTCTAATCTACAGCTTCTTCTCGCACTTCCCGCCTGTGGAACTCTCTTCCATCTCTCTGCGATTGTCCTTTAATAGTTAGTTCTAATTTTATTGGTCTTTTTCACCCCCGCTTCGATTTTCTCGATCCAACACAGCAATGGGATACTGGAACAGAATTACGAAAAGACGGCTTTTCGTATTTGCTGTGCAGAAACCTATTATGCTTATCGATTTATTTCGGTAAATATTTTTCCTTATTGATCGTAAATGTATATATATATATATATATATATATATATATATATATATATATTAAAGAGATGAAAGTGTGTAGCTTAATGTTACCCATTATAAAATAGTAAAAAAATAGCGAAGCAACCGGTTTCGCTCCCGCTCGTCAGGCCTCTACGGAAGATTTAAACTAGGATTAAAATAAAGAAGTGTGTAATGAAAAATGGGGGGAAAATATGGATCCAAAGAGCTAGAGGCTAATAATTCCGTATACTTGATTCCTTGATAGCTGCAATCTCCAAGAGTTTAAGTGCAACGTCAATTCTCATTGTGTGTTATGTTTAATGTGTTTCTTCCTTTAAGCTCACTTATTTTGTATACCAAAAGCTTTTCCTTCTGACTAGCAGTTTTCTTGTTCTTTTCTTCAAAACTTCCATGTTACTCGCATGCTTTGTCTGTTATTCTCGACATGCTTCTTTAGAAACACATCTGTTGGTCCAGGTATTTATCCTCTTTGTCTTTGAGGGGAAAATTATCCGGCATTTGCTGTCATATAGAAATTGATCTACCTTTTCTTAATTTTCCTCTTAAAAGTTTGTTTAGCATTTGGAAGGCATTTTTTTTAATCATTTCACCCCGAGCAAGGCAGAAACGCCACTGATGTGCAGGGGGTTACATAAATGTAGAGAGATTAATTAGAAAAGAGTGAGGAGTACAAACTAGTTAGAAAGGAACAATAGAAAGCTGAGAAAGCAGGTGCAATGACAGATACATGGGCGGAGAGAAAGGGAAGATTATACAGGGGAGGGGAGAGAGCTAGAGTCCAGTGGTTAGTAGGTGAGTATTAACTTTGCATTTAAATTTCTGGAGGTCGTAGCCGTCAGGAAAGCAAGAATACGGGAGTGAGTTCCACAGGCAGGAAGTGCGAGAGAGGAAGCTGCAGGAGTAGAATTGTCGTCTGCATTTGGCTAACCTGACTGTGAATGGGTGGGACCCAGTTGCCAGTCTGGTTGCACGGGTAAACACCTGTTGAGGAGGCATCAGTGACTTAAGCTCATCCGAGCAGAAGCCATGAAAGTATTTATAGAAGAGACAGAGGGAGGCCACATTTCGACGATGGGAAAGTGGCTGCAGTCGAGTCGCCAGATCAGTACCTATCACATTACAGACTCTCCTTTGGAGCTTGTCAAGAACACTGAGGAGAACGGCATGGGCACCTGACCATAAATGGCAGCAGTACTCCATGCACGGACGGATGGTTGACTTGTATATATGCAGGATGGATTCAGGTGGAAAAAACATCCTGGATCGACATAGTGACCCAATCTTCTTAGCAGTAGATTTTGCTATGGATTCAATATAGTGCTTCCATTTGAGGTCTGAGGACAGGGTAAGTCCGAGGAGGCGTAGTGTATTACTCTCCGGGAGAATCATCTGGCTACGGGTAGTATTCCCTTAAATATATCGAAATTACATTTTCCCTGTTTATCACATAGTGACACTCTAAATGTGCATTGTGGTGCAGTGGATATCAACTCGGAACGACAGATCGGGGTGCCGAGTTCGAATTCCAGTTGAATTCCTTGCATTCACTTACACACAAGTACCCTTGGGAAAGGTATTAATCCGTCTCTTCCCTCCCATTTAGTGGTTAAATAATAGGACAGATTGGATTCTATAGCCTTGACTGGAAACCAGTCTACCACAGAAAGCAGTGGCAACCTACTGCGGGATAATCTTCTGCTCAGTCAGTCATGTCTCTTTCGAGACATGATCACCCAAAGTGTGTATCACGTATGGCACTTAACTGACTGACTGATACTCTAAATATTTATATTTATAAGAAAACGAGCTATAAAGTTAGTCTATGATATCGAAATTGAGCACCTCGACGTGGTGTAACTGTTAGCAAGCTTGTCTAGCTAGCACAATTAAAATTGTGTAGTGATTTTTATCCTCACTGGGTGCCCTGTACTTTCGTCCCTGTGCTACATCTAAGCTAGCTTATAAAATCAGCTATACTATTGAAGTCAACGTGTCGTTCGCAACCTTTTCACATATCACGATGATTCAGAATCAATCTGGTTGGCCTATTCATGACTGGTTTTTAAACCGTGAAAATTTCACGTGTTTCCTATTTGAATTTGTTTATGATCTTAAGTTTCTTAAGTGAATTGAATAAGTTCATGGCGAGTTCTATGACAATAAGGTATCCGTTGAAATTTCCCATGTCGCAACGATAAATTATTGAGCAAATATTTCAAAAAAATATTACAATAACTATCACAAATATGACTGCCTGTATTTTTAAGAAGGGAGTACAAATAAAAATGTTTGAAAATGATAACTTTTCCGTTTCACTGAAACAGACCTTAAACACTTCTATCTTCCCGTTTATTAGACACCTTGACGTGATAAGATAGTTAGCCAACTTCTCTTGCTAGAACCTATTACAAATGAGTAGTATGTTTTATCTTCACTTCGGCTTTGTGCCACATCTAAGCAGCGCTTAAAAAATCAGCTATCTTCCCTTTTTTAGTTTCTCACTGAATCCAAGTAACTTATTTTCTTCTCGAGTGATCTAAACAATATAGTCTATTCATGTGGTATTACCAGGAGACGTTAGAAACTTTTTTTTCATTTAAACTAAGTAGAACCTCTGGTAAGTACTTGTCTTTTACACGCTATCAAAACAATAGTTTTTTATTTGTAAGATATCGACAGGGCGTAACGGTCGTGTGAACTACCAAAGAGTAGGCAAGCACAATTGTAATAGAATTGAGAAAGTAACTCTTGCAATTAATTTCTTGGTGTAAATAAATTGTCGCTATATATATATATATATATATATATATATATATATATATATATATATATATATTGCTTTCATCGGTTATGTTATGTGGAAACAATTTTTAACACTAAAACCACAATATTGGTATATTAATAACAACTGCGAAAGTAACGACTGCAATTACTTTTTGCTATAAATAAAATTTCCTGAAGTAGTGATATTGACGTTTATAATAAACGTCAATATAACTACTTCATGAAATTTTATTTGATGTTTTTTTTTCTCATCGGCTTTTTTGTGGAAGCGATTTTGAACACTAAATCCACTACATTTCTAACTTTCGATTACCTTCTGTAGTGAATCGTCTCTTCTATCGATTGTGTAGAATTCAAAGTCATGTCCTCTAGTGATCTGTTTCTTAATATATTTAAACTTTTTCTTTGTCATTCATATAACAAAAAGTATTTTGTTGTTTAGAGGGGCAGATTTTTCCAACAATCAATTATTTGAATTGCATTTGGATTGCCTCCAAATGTTTTTCTCTATTTCTTACCGACCCCACGTTCTATTTATACGTGTATGAATAAGAATATATTTTTTTTCCTTTTTTTTTCTCTCTATTGACATGCAAATCGTAGCTTTAGGTTCTTTAAAAACTTTTCACAAAATCGGCCTGGCATTGACTGTGGAAAAAAAACTTTTAATTTTCTACGCAGCATGTGAACTATAGAATCTTGCAAAACGAAAGGCTTATTTGAATTTTGTGTGTTTTTTTTTTGTTTTTTTTTTTTCCTTGTTTTCACTTAAGTTTCTAGCACAGCTATTTTGAGGAAAACCTATGTTGGCCAAATTGAGGGCTCTTCTATTTTTTTCCAACCTCAAATACGATAATTTTCATCTCAAAACTCTCACTTTTAAGCTAAAGCAAATTGCTGTGGGCTTCCTCAACTCTGTCCGTTTACTTATTTCTGCATGAAAGGGAAAGATGTAATTAACATTAATTGAACAAACGGAATATGCACATGACATACAGAATGATTTGCCTAAAAAAAAATCGTATAAATGTGGAATCCAGAATTTATACAAGAAGCAAAATGAATAAATTAACAAAAAATAAAAACAAACCATGCTATAAAGATCGAAAAATAGGTAAGCTGTCATCGACTAGTTTCGTAATTATCTGAACATTTGTTCTCCTCTCCAATACATGTAGAAAGAGAGCTTCTTGATTTTGCCCTATGGGCAGAATACAGCGGCCTCTTTTTTTTGTCGGTGGGGTGGGGTCAGCTAACATGAAGTCTTTTGTTGTTATTTTGAGTTGCAAAATTTTTATTTTGGTGAATTTTTGTCATCCCCCTCCCCCTCCCTCCCCCTCATGTCATTTCATGTGAAAGTTTTATGTATATTTTTGTATTTATTGTATAAAATTGTCATTTTTATGTTCCCCGGAATGTTTTGCGGTATTTTGGTACATGACAGATTGAGTGTTGATGGATAAGTTTTTGTGGTGATTAAGAAAACTTGTGACGTATGTTTGGGTCGTGAATCGGATTAGCTCGGTATAAGATAGTTACTGTAGATCATACCGAGTTTTGTTCCCCCTCTCCAAATCGACCTTGTTCCACAATCATGTATCATTCATGATAGATAAATATCTGAACATTTGTTCTTTTCGATATGTGATATTATATTTTTCTCAGCTCGGTATCAATATTTATTTTTGTATAAAATACACAACGCCGAAAAGAGGATGGGTAGAGGGTGGTACTCATGAACTATCCTATGCCTAGCTAAACACTATCAAGACCCTATCACTCATTAACAATTTTCACATTCACCACAAGAACTTCTCAGCTCTTTATCCATGCTGATGACAATTATTTGCTCCTGTTTTAATAGGAAGTCTGATCGATTTACATAAGATTAAACTGGCCACTAATCGATGAAGCTTTTGATAAGAATAGTGAGGCTTGCGCTGTTGCGTTGGACATCTCGAAATGGTTCGACAGTTTGGCATTCCAGTCTTTTTAACAAGATGAAAGGTTATGGTATTTTTGAACGAATTTTCGAACTGCTACAATTTTGTCAAATCTCGAAATGAAAATTGTCCTGAACAGCTACACTTCTAAATAATTTTGCACTAATGCAAGTACCGCCACCATCACTCTATCTTTGTTTCTGGCTTCCCTCAACGACCTTTCTGATGTCAACTATCCTCAACTCGTTATCTAAGCTGATGACAACTATTTACTCCTGTTTTAATAGAAAGTTTGATCGATTCGCATTAAATTAAACTGGCCACTGATCGTAAAGACTACCTACAATGTGTTAAATTGTACCTTGTCAATGTTAATGCTTCCAAAACCTAATTGCTCTCTTTTCATCATGTGAGAGAACCCTTTTTATCTACCATCAGTGTGGCTGATGCTAGCCTCCAAGAGAGTTCGGACTAACGTTTTTGTTGACATGAACTGGAAAGACTATAATTAATCAGTTTCTGCAGCTAGAAAAGTTGGTTCACTGTGTCGATCGAGATAATTTTTCTCATCGTGAATCTTACATATAAGTCTTCGATTCGTCTTTGGTTTTAATGTTGCTGCCATATCTGTTCTGGTGTTATTGTTATATATTCTTGAAAAAATCTAAAGATGCAATGTTGTTGGTTCTGATCTTGTCATAATGTAGCTTCCCTGTGCCTTTTCTCTAAATAATTCATGTTAATTGTTCTGATTAACTTTTTTTCTTTTGAGTGTTTAGACTGTATTAATTTAAACGCAGTACTAGATTGACGGCATTCTTATCATTTTATAATTGAAATAGCTAGATGTAACGATATATTTTATGCTAACGGTTTCTTAAATCGGCCTTCTCATTGTGAACCTCTCTTTAGAGAAGCACTCTGTTGACTTTGATTTTCAAGAATTTAAATGCAATGTCAATCGTTATTTTATGTCTAAATTCTTGTTCTTTTGCTATCTTCTTTTATTGTCATAGTTTATTCTTCTCATTCTCTAACACTCGAAAACCCTTGCGTCTTAGTGACTTTATTGCTTTGCTCGGGGTGTATTTAAACAAACTGCAACTTAACTTTTCAGATTTGCGTCCTATATTAATGTGAAACGTCAGGCTTAAACGAAAACTGTATATACCAACTATCTAAAGATCGTGTAACCACTAAAAGTATTACTGAAGTCGACCAAATAGTCAAGATTTTCAGCTTATCATGAAATTATAAGGTTAAAATATATCACTATCCGTACAAAAGAATTCAATTTGTTGTCTTGTTCGTTGAGGAAAAATTTTCAAGGTCTCTAGTAATTATGTTAAACAAAAATGATTGTGACTAGGTTGTTCCTGATTAATTTTAATCTTGTTTTGTATTTGTTTCAGACGACTCGATCGTATACTATTCAGTTTCTCCCTTGTGTCTACTGAGTTATAAACCGTCTAATCTTGTTTGGAGGGTGCATGCGCCTAGATCCAAGGTTAACCTCTGCTTAGAAGTTTTTTCCTTTTTACTATTTTTCCAACTATTAATTAAAAATTTCCTGCTAGACAAGATTATCGCTTCACCTAGCCGGCATATAACGATCGAAGAGAATATTAATGACTGGTTGAGAAACTGAAAATTCTTCGGTTTGACACATTTGGCGATATTATAATTTTAATAAAACATCGAAATGCTCTATTTCTTTAATTTAGTCGCGATGGGAATTTTTGGAGTATCCTCTCGTAATTTTTGGAATAAAATTAAATTTATTTCGTTTGCTTTTATTTCGCATACACAATCGGAAATTAGACTCTGTAGTACACTGTAAGGTTTGGCTCAATCCAATCTATACAAATGACTGAATGTGGGGCGCAATGACAGGTAGTTTATCTGCAGTAGTGATGAAACTGATAGGTCTTGTGTAAAGGAGAGAGGAAGCTCGGTTCATCGCCATATTTTTAAATCGGTTTTTGGTTTTTCTGTTTTTCCCCCGATTTTTTTCGTATTTATATGAAGTTTGGTGCCCAAAAACCCTGAAAAATGAAGATATCACAATACTTCCTGAAACTTCGAAGTTGGCATGACTGAAATAACACCGCTCAGCTAAGTATCAAACTTCATCACATTAGTTGTGTGTGTATATATATATATATATATATATATATATATATATATACATCGCTCATTCAGTAAAATGAATTAGAGCACTCTGGCTATTGGGCGCGTGTAACGATAATATACAGGCTAAAATGTCTGCCTTCTTCTACCAAGCACCCATGGCCCAGAGGTAGAATCGCCGACTGATGCCAATTCGGTCGGGTTTTAATCCTGGGTTAAAAAGCAATCGGAGTCTAACCGTACTGATGAGATCTATCTGTGGATGAAATATATATATATATAGTCTATGCACATTTATATGCGTGTATGCATCTATGTGAATATTCCTGTGCTTATTTGTGTATATTTATGCCAGAAGTTGTATATAAGTAGTTTCATGTATGTGGTCATATTTTTTATTTTGTATATGATGATCTGTGGAGTTCTACTGTAGGATAATCTTCTGCCCAGTTAGTCATGTCTCTTTCGAGACATGATCGCTGAAGCGTACATCACGTATGGCACTTAACTGACTGACTGATTTGCGTGAGTATATATCTAATTATGTTTATTTGTTCATGCACTGAAATCTGACTATGCCTGTATTGACCTCGTTCATTTAAGGCTCTTGCCAACTTACAAATTCGCTCTTACATATATCCAGTATTGTAGCCTTACGGACGTTTTCCAAACCTGGTTTTAAAATTTAACGGATAAATTGACACGTCAATGAAAACAAAACTTTCAAACTTGATATATATATATATATATATGCGTATACTCATCTGTGCATGTGGCTGTATGTCAATACATGCTTGTATGTTGATATATACATCTATTTGTCCATATGTAGATGGCTATAGATTTTTATACGTGTGTTTCCATGTCTTTTCTTCGTTCAATTATTACTTTATTTTGATTGATCCACACTGTCTATGTAACAATGCCTCTGATTAAGGGAGTTTGGCTAGTTTGAACCTTTTAAAACTCTTCAACTTGAGATGAACTTCATCACTTGATAAAACGCAAGCAATTTTGACATAAAATAACTACTTTTGTAGTGATATTATATAACATATTTATGTTATTAGTTCTAAATAAGCATTATTCGCTCTACTTTTTAATGAGAACTTTTTAAGAATAGTGTTTTTGGATACGGAATTTTATTCCATCCATACCCACCCTATGCTTATATATTTCACATTAATTCTATTAGCGCTCGATATCGAGCACATTATGACAAAAACTGCTTGCCTAAAATGCCTTTTCTACCAGTAATCTACTGAAGAAACAGCAATTATATTAACACTAAAGAGATCTTAAGTTGTCCCAAAAGTTCGTAAACACTTGCGAAATGGGTCTATCTGGTCTAGAACAATCGAGACAAGGTTCAGAAAGGGCAAGAGACACCTTCGGTTCCAAAACAAGATCGATTCGACAAGAAAGTCATGTTTTGCGTTTGGTGGAACTTTGAAGGAATCCTGCATTTTGAGTTGGTTCTGAATGGTCGTGCCATCAGTGCCGAACTTTACTGCCAGCAACTTGAGCGGGTCTACGAAAAGTTGAAGCAAAAGTACCCGGCTCTGATCAACCAAAAGCGCGCTTTGATGCAGCAGAACAATGCCAAGCCACACACCGCCAGGAAGACCAAAGACAAGTTTAAAGAGCTGGACGGCGTTGAGGTTCTGCCACATCCAGCCTACAGTCCTGACTGTCCTCCATCAGATTACGGCATTTTCCGCTCAATGCACACTTTCTGAAGGGCCGCCGATTCGACCCGTTTGATGAAGTCGAGGAAGCGTGTCAAGAATTCTTTGATTCGAAGCTGGCTAAATGGTACTTTGACCAGATCCAAAAGCTTGCGGATCGATGGCAGAAAGTCTTGGAAAATGATGGTCTTTATTTTGAGCAATAAATTTTGTTGTTTTTGCGAGTAAAATTTCAATTTTTTGCAAGCGTTTTCTGGTAACCTTAGATTACTTGGCGTGTAAAATTTCAATTATTTGCAAGTGTTTACGAACTTTTGGGACAACCTAATATTATAATGTATACCGTGGCACGTAGGTTGAAAATCACTGCTTTACACCTTAACATGTAGTTATTTAAGCGAAACGTTTTGTTTGAAATTAATTGTTCTAAATGTTAATTTCCTCACATTTCTTTTGTTGATTTTTTTCTTTGTCTACCTCAGCTTCAATTTGTATTTCATCATTTCGAAAAGATTTTTTTCTTAATAATGATATATAAAAATCTGTCTCTCCAAAATATTTTAGTCACACTACTATGCTGGAGGTCCTAAGTATGACGGTAAACTGCATCCGGCACCAAAGCCTCTGATTAGGAGGTTATAAGGAGCATGGAATCACCTCTTAATTACTGTTGTTCCACCCTGACCCGGAGAGGTAGCACCTGTTGGGGTCCCACCTATGGGTAAATAGTTAACCCACCCCAAACCGGGATCAAAACACCATGAAAGTATAAAAATACTTATATACATAAAAATAGATTTTTATAGAAAACTATACATTTTTGAAGGAATATTACCAACAATACATTTTTAAGAAAAAAATATATTACCAGCAATACATTTTTGAATACAAAAATAGAGGACATATTCAGTTTTCAAAAATTAAAACAAAAAATCATTAAAATCTGACTAAATCAACCTTCTCACTATAACCGGGCATTAAAAACAATACTATTAAATGACCCATGGAGGTTGATGTGCCGTTAAACAAAATTCAAACTATGTTGGATAAAGGCTTACTCTATATCAACGGATTTCTGTGCACAAGTTCTTCGTCTGGGGTGTCAACTACTATTTAGCAAATTTAAAATGGTCGAGTACAAGCTGCCCTTATTTGGCAAACCTCGGTGAAATAACACTGAGCACCTTCTGTATACAAGGTTCTCCGGTGCATGCTCAGTTGTCTTGTTTACTAAAATCTTGAACCTTGCTATTTACATGAACATTATAACGTCACGCTGGTTACTATGTTAAGGAATGTACAGGTATGTCTTTTTATTTGTCAGTAATAATCTCTTTAATGCCTTCTCCTTTCAGGACATAACCGATCATGGCTTTCCACATCTCGCAGGCCTTTCATTTCAGTAACTTTTAAGCTGTCACTCTCTGTCCTTGCACTGATATTCATTCACACAAACTCCTTAGGTAGGTTACATGATGTTTCTTCACATTTCGAAGTTTAATATATTCTGTGTTATCTTTTTATTATTATTATTATTATTATTATTATTATTATTATTATTATTATTTCATTTTTCATCATATTTCGATTTCTGCTATGGTCGCACTACCAACCAAGTGTGCGGGAAGACCTAAGGCAGATCGTGGCGTGTTGTTAAGGCTCCATTTCATGTTTTTACTATCTCCCCTAACATTCTTAGCGTTACATGGACAAAGTTCTTCTTAGTGTGTGGGCTGTACTAAATAAGACAATTTTTTGTATATCTCTTAAGCTAGGGTTTCCAGGGATTCTTTCAATGTGTTGTTTTGTTCCATTTTTTTATCATTCCAAGTGCACCTACTATCACTGGCACAACTCTTGTTTTCTATTTCAACATTTTTTCTATTTCAATTTTCAGATCTTTATATTTTGACAGTTTTTCAAATTTCTTGGTTGCTATGTTACAATCCGCTGGACAAGCCATATCAATTAATAGACAAGTTTTTTTCTTTCTGGTTTTTAACAATAATGTCCGGCCTGTTTGCTTTAATTTTTCTGTCTGTGTAGATGTTGTAATCCTATAGAATGGTGACATCTTCTATTTCTATAACCGGTGCTGGGTGATGTTCATACCATTGTTTGTTTACAGATTTTCCATAGTGTTTGCATATTGTCCAATGTAAATATTGCCCACTCTATCGTGGAGATTTTTATATTCATTTGGGGCAAGTACAGAACAGTTTATTTCATTTGGGGCAAGTACAGTATTATTATTATTATTATTATTATTATTATTATTATTATTATTATTATTTGGGCCTTCTTGCCTCGTGTTTTTCCAGAAATGTCAATTCTCTTTCGGATTGTAAGTTTCCTTCTTCCTATTTTTTTAACACGTCTTTGTTACCCAATATCAAAAAAATGTATTCTCGATTTTTTTTCTAATTCAATGTCCCTGAAAGCAATGTGTGCTTTGTTTCAATGCAAATTATGCCAAATTCTTTCTCTTCGAATTTTTCCCGTTCATTTTAATTCGCTATCTGAATCCTAGATGTCATTGATAAAAATGTTATGGGAATTTCTGTTATTATTTGTTTTTCTTTCGTCAAAATTGCTTGCGGGTCGGCCATGTTTACACTGTAAAAACAGCAAGGAAAATGGCACGGTTGACAGAAAATTGACGGTTTGTCACATTGCCTTCTGCTCATGCGAGTATAAAGCTGTTATGGCGAAAATACGGCTATTTTTGACTTAGCATCCTAAAAAGAACTACAAATCACTTAACTTACTTAAATTATTTAATTTGGCATGAAGTGACCCATAAGATTAATAAATTAGTAACAAAGACATTACTTTAAGACCCCTATCGGTGCTCTGAACTAAGCTTTGTATGATACTTAGAAAAACAGTTTTCTGAATTGCTTTATTTCTGTTCTAACCCTAATCATTAAAACTAGTGGAGAAATACGGAGTTATCCAAAGAAGTATTTTTTAACCTCAAACATGTCTTCCTTTCTGGTTATTTTCTATATGTCATGTCTCGTTAGAACCTATACGAGCATGATTCTCCACAACTTCCTATCATTTTTAGCTCTCAGAAACGTTTCTCTTCATCAGTCTTTCCAGTCTGTTCCGCTATCCATTTATATAATCTCATGTCACACTTGTCGGTATATCTTATGAGTGTCAAATTTTCCAAGCCCACTTTCGTTATGTATTGCAGAAAATTCAACTGTTTATATCTGCTACTAAGTATGAAGCATTCTTTTTGCTTATATTTTCTTTAAAACTTTTTTCTTTAGTTACTTCCTCGTTACTCAGTTCAGTCAATTGTATTCTCAGCATCTTTCTGTAGAAAAGGGTTACTTTAAGAGGATTGATATTAGATTACAATATTTTACCTAAGAAAATTATTCAGACATAGTTAATGTCATAAACATCCCGTTTGTTTGTTTTTTGTTTGTTTGTTTGTTTGTTTGTTTATCTTAAGAAAAAATGGTTAAAAAATCACGAAAGACTTTTACAGAAATTCAATCAACGTCAAGTCAGATAACAGCTTGGGAATACCAGGTGCCCTAAGATTGAATGTACAGTTGGTTTAATGGATAGTGGCTCGGAATTGGAAATCGAAGGGCCAAGTTCTAATTCCAGTCGGGATTGTTAATGATATACATCCACTTATTCACCTCTGTTATGGGTCAATTAGTAGAACTTTTATCGTTAAATAATCTCCCTGAAAATTCTTGGAATATAAAACTCTAAATATTTTATGGCTTTAAATAACCAGAAAAGAAGTTAATCTGTCAAAAATAAATGTTTAAACATTTTGGAAATTTAAGCGCGGAAAATTTCAATGTTTCCATACACGAGAGAATTAGATTCCTCTACCAGCAGAAAAAGGGCAAACCAATCTGGTTAATTTTAAGAATGTTTCCAAAGTGACAGAAAATCGTAGCGAACATGATCGTTTACATCCTGAAAGGACACTAAAAAGAAGTTTTTTTTAATAACATTTTATAATAGGTAGCATAGATCAGATAACACTATATAAGTGTTCTAATCTCTCATTCCAGCGTCAAACATGTGCATATACAGAGCCACACGTTAAAACTGTGCATTTTCAGTTAAATATTCATGAAGAAACTTTAACTTTCTAATCAAGTTCGTAATAAACAGACTTCCAAGACTTGCATATTGCATTCTTGGATTTGACATAGCCAGAGTTGAAGTTTAAAAATAAAAAATCGAAATGGTCACTTTCTAGATTCAGTTATTCCGATTTTGACAACCCAATTTCAAGACCACTTTCAGTAACCGGGTGGGGAGAGGGCTTCCATGAATAAATAAACACGCTTCTCTGAGAAAAGCGTGTTTTGCTAACAGCATCCGCTTTTAAAGACATGCGAAAATGGCACGTCTGATGTCTTCGCTTCTCCGAGTCTCTTACCCAGGTGTGATCGCACGTAACTTTCCACACGGCACGCTGAGGCGTTATGCGAGCTCCCAGGTGAATGTTATTATTTTTGAAAGTTCCTCCTCGCCAAGAAAAGAAACGTGAAGTAAAGCGAGAAGCGGATAATATAAAAGCCGATGCCTCTGCGAATAGGCAAGATTGCCGGCTGCCGATTTTTAAAGTACATCTCGTTTTTCACATAATTACTGTTGACTTGTTTTGGCTGAAAAAAATGTTTCAGATTAGGTATAAGGCTATCAAATGTATTCATGCGATTCCTCTGGTTGTTTCTCTGAATATACAACCACCAGTGTTTCACAGACTAGACACCTTCAGTACCAAATTCAAGTTTGTATTGGTGCGAATAAAACCTTGAAAAGCTCGGTGTACGTTCAACAAAAGAAAGAAAGCTGAAATATCGCCACGGCAAAAAAAGAAAGACGAATACAAATATTAAGAAATCCAACTATTTACATTATTCAGACTATTGCCCTCATCTTCGTTTCCATTTCTACGACATTTCGGCTGTAGTACGTTTTGGCTTTCTTCAGGTGCTAGGAATTTTGAACCGAACCCTTTATAACGATCACTGGGGTATATCATTCTTCTTCCTTGTGAGCAGTTTCTGGTAGTCATGAGTTATCTCTCTTTGAACCAACTCTCTAAGTTACTTGTTTTCCACTGCTGTAGCGTGGTATTGAACTCACAACTCTTTGAGTTAAATCACTATATCCAGTGGTCCATGTGTCTTTGACTACCGGAAGTGGCTCACAAGGAATGAGAATGATAAACCCCAGTGATCGTAATAAAGGATTTAGTTTGAAATTTCTAGCACCTGAAGAAGGCCGGAGTATACAACGGTCAAAACGTCGTGGAAATGGCAACAAAGATGAGATCAATAGTCCAAATAATATAGTGTACATACTAACTCATCTCGGAAATATAGACAAATATCAAAAGTCACATTAGAAAAAAAGAGTACCGAACTGTCACATAGCATCAGTCCTTCTATATGGCAGGGAATGCTGGATAATCTCCTCGCAGATTAAAGAGCCTTAAAGCAACAGAAATGTTATTCTACGGATGTATGCTGATAATACCATCGACTAAACATGTGAGCAATGACAGTTTTAGAGGAAATGAAAACAAAAAGGACATATTTAATGTCAAAAAATTCTAGGGGACATGAAGAAAGAGGGCTTAAAAAATTTCAAATTACGAATTTCTCTACCTTCACCTTCAAACTTACAGCAGTCGGTATTTCTATGTGGTCATCCATTTAGGCACTAACCAGTCTCAACGTTGCTTAACTTTGGTGATCTTACGAGAACCAGTGCTTTAACGTGGTTTGTCTTAAAAGAAAGCGAGAAGAAAGGAGTAAACATCTATTTTGAAAAAACAGAACACATGATTGTCATCAAAAGGAAGAGTCCAACATGAAAATTACAAACTGGAAATAACAAAATCAAGCAAGTATAACAATTTAGATATCAGCGAAATGTTTTAACAGAGGACGGAAAGTGTGACACCGAAATCCGAAGAGGCATCCAGATAGCAAAAGTAGTCTTCCAAAAAGTTAAACAAAGCATTGAGAAATAGACTTTTTATAGAAATAAAGAGTACTGGACTGTTAGGTAATATTACTCATATATGGTGGGGAATGCTGGACTAAGTTCTCGCAAATGAAGAGACTTGAGGTGATAGAAATGGGATTCTACAAAAGGTTTTAAAGAAATCGAAAACAATACTTGTCTTTTAGCTCACATAATGCGTAAACTTTTCTATTCAGTGTATTTGATATAATTATTTATACTATTTATATTGTTCGGACTGTTGTTGTCTGTGTTGCAATGTTCACAACGTTTCAGCCGTTGAATGCTCTAATCTTTTTCAGGTGGTTGCAATTTCGAAGTTAACTCTTTATTTCGTTCATCGGAGTAGATTGTTCTAGTTCCACGATCCATGCCTCTTCCAGATGTCTCAGTATCTTTTATCTACCTTTTTAACACAATTTTCTAAATTTTGTTGTTCCTGTCTGTCGTAGCCAAGTATTGATCTCCCAACTCTTTCGGGTCAAATCACTCAAGTACACATGACCCAGTGGATGTAAGCGTTGGTTGTTCCAGTGATTTGACTCCAAAGTTGCGAGTTCAGTACCTAGCTAAAGCAGTGGTGAACAAAATACTTAGAGTTGAGTTAAATATAGGTAACTGATGCTGAGATAACTAGAAGAGGCCTGACTTGTGGAACTAGAACAAATATTTAATAAAACTACATACATGTATACAGATTAATAAATATATATATATATTAAAATTTCATTTTTACAAATACCTCAACAATCATAACTCGTACTAGTCACTTATCAGTTTATATTTTAAGTCATTGAAGTATCAAATATTATTAGATAAAATAAATCGTATTTAAAGTTGTACTATCATTATAATTCTGATTGAGACTCTTAGAACGACCGCTACGCCATGCCAGTATTTAATGACCTATTCCTTTTTGATCACGTTGAAAAAGTCGTGTCAAAGTCGCTACATGGTTTCAGTGAGAAAATGACAAAGAAAGCAGTGAATATGGACTATTTAACGTCTGTTTTAAGGAAACGGAAAAAGATTGTCAATTTCAAATAGTTTCATTTCTCTCCCCTTACTACTTAAAATAACGACCAGCATTCATATTTGTGATTGTTATTGCAATATTTTGTTAAACTCAAATATTTTTCAATTGGAGTAGATAGACTAAACTATCACCCAGTTCATACTCCACCCACATCTATTGAACAGATGAAGAGGCTCATCCCTTGTTTCCTGTTTAGGATGCGGTTTCCAGTTTTCTCCTTTCTAATCTTCTCGCTTTCTTTTTTCAATTGGAGTAGATAGACTAAACTATCGCCCGGTTTACTCTCCACCCATGTCTACTGAACAGGTGAAGAGGCTCATCCCCTGTTCCCTGTTTAGGATGTGGCTTCCGGTTCTCTCTTTTCCAATCTCATCACTCTTATGTAGCCCCCTGCACATCAGTGGCGTTTCCGCCTTGCTCGTGGTGATATGATTAGAAAAAAAATGCAATAAGGGAATTTCTATGGTTATATTTTTATATCGTAAATCTTGCCATGATTACTTCTCGGCCTTTTGGCTTGGTGGCAATTGAACAGGTATGAACAGCTATGACTAGTTCTGACCAGATAAGATCAGTTGAGAACCCAGTTACCTCGTAAGCGAGAGCTGGGTAATTTCTGACCAATGGCCTTGAGCGTACGCGCTCAGGTTCCCCACGTTAAAAACCGACCTTGTGTCCCATCTCTTTTCGGGGTAAATATCTTATCGTAAATCTTGCCATGAGCTTATTCAATCATTAACTTTAATATTAAATAGGAAAACCGTGAAGTTTTAATGAGTCTTTTTAATTTCTATTATTAATGAACAACCTCTGACAAAATTTTGCAACATTTACAGAAGAGTGATTTAAGAAACAACATAGACATAACGATATTTCAGTCGAATGTCAATCTCCAGGACATGTACTTAGAGAAGATTTAATTGGCACAGCCATGATGTCCGAAACAACAATGTGACATCATTTTCAACTCTTAATTCTCATGAAGAAAATTGCATATGCAAGTTACTAACGTCAAATCCGTGGTGGGGGATGAACAAAATAGTAGTTTCATAGAATTTATATTAAACTAGTTAATTGTTCTTAGTAACTTATCAACTGACAAAGAAATTCTAAGATGTGCACTATCCCCATTATGTTACTTGCGTTTTAGTTGCATTCCATTAACGCTGGCTGCGATTTATTCTTTTTTTCACGTTGATTAACAGTACAACCGTTTTTCTCAAGACCAACGACGTTTGTACAACGAGCGGTAATTTTATATTTTTAGTACTCATATGCGATTTTTAAAATTCTATACTGTCGAAACATTGTTAAACAATTTCTTTATTTTCTTAATTTACAAAGTGTTGTATTAATAACTTTCTCGTAAAAAGATCTTGCCACTTGAATAACAGGTTTAACGTGAAGAATATTATTTCCCAACGTCTTGTTCACATCAACACGGTCCTGATATGTTCGTAAATTTAAGCGAGATTTCATCACATAATGAAAGCATTTTTCATGAGTTACCAAGCAACACTATTTTTCTACATCGATACATAACATTTGATTTTTAATCGTTTCACCCCAAGCAAGAACATAAATACACTAAAACGCAAAATGTTACAGAGTCTGAAAGAATATGAGAAAAAACATTTTTAAGGAGATATATAAAAAAAAAAAGAACAATAATTAAGACAGATGAAAATTGATATTGCATTTAAACTTTTGAAGACCAAAGTTAACTGGGAAGGAGAACGACGGAAGATAGTCCTATTTACGGTTACATCTATAGCTATTTCAACTGTAAAATGATTAGATCCTGGAACTAGTCTAGTAGTGTGCTTAAATTCACAGTCTAGGTACCATAGAAAAAAGTACAACATAACAATTACCATGAAAGTATTTATAAAAAAAGATACTAGAGAAGTCCATATACACAAAAAATGTGGGCCACCTTTTCATGAGTTTCAACTTCATGATCACTTGCTAGCTAAACAACTTTATTTCATTTAAACAAGACCTAAGTATTACAATAGCTGAAACAAAAAATTCTCTATTATATTGGCATTCCAGTTCCACTCTATACAAGTTCAAGATACAAAACTTTATTCTCCACTCCTCTTCAGATTTTAGTATATTGGCAGAAACTCGTATTTCAAAGGACAAGGATACAATTTCATATAAAAAGAAATAATATATAAATTAATTGCTTTATAGCGTTTCAAATTTTTAGCATAGCATAAGTTATCAATTTTTGTAGCTTAATATTCAACAAATAAAGGATCATGTATTTATCAGAAACCTTTTCTTTGACAATACATTGACACAGAAAAAGGACTATATAATCTTATGAAGGAGATATTTTATTATAAAGATAATAGTAACCACCAAGACACATAGGGTTATTGAATATTAGAGAATTGGAGAAAAACTACTATTAAGGAGAGAGAACAGTAAAAGAATAAGAACTAAGACAAAAGGTAACGATCGACATTGCACTTACATTTTTGAAGATCAAAGTTTACTGGGAAGGAAGAAATCAAAAAATATTTTCACAAGCGAAAATTTCGAGAGAAGATACTGTTAGCATAAAACTTACGGTTATATCTAGCCATTTCAACGGTAAAATGATGAGATCTTGTTGTCGATCTAGTCAGTCAGTAAAGTGATACATGCTTGGGCGATCATGTCTCGAAAGAGACATGACTAACTGAGCAAAATATTATCCTGCGGTAGTTTGCCTTTACTTTCTACAGTAGACTGGTTGACAGCCAAGGCTATAGAACCCAATCTGTCCTGTTATTTAACTCATAGCTGGAGGGAAGAGACGGATTAATACCTTTCCCAGTGGTATTTGTGCATAAATGAACGCAACGAATTTAAATGGAATTCGATAGTACTGCGTTTAAATTCATGAAGCTTAGGTATTCTGGAAAAAAATAATATTTATTTTGCAATTACAAAAATGTGACAAGTCCAAAGGGTGTGTGGGGAAGGTTTGGTCTTCAAGTTGTTTTATCTTAAACTTAGCTAGCCACAATTACTGACTTAAACATACCACAGTATTCCTTACACCAAAACACATTGTGATTTATCATTCTTACTATGGCCACCATAATACCTCAAAGTCTCTGAAGGCCTAACTTGCTCCTATATGTACAATTTGTCTATGTGGAATGGAGACAGATAAAAACAACATAAATTAAATCCTAATGAATATTTACAATAATTTCAATTCATATGGAAGAAACTAAAAATATCCTAGAGGAAAATCCATCAAAGCAATTAGTATTTAAAGAAAAGACACCACGAAGCTACGTTACGGCGGTAGGGAAATTAATTGAAACTGTGAAACCAAATCCGGACCAATAACATTTACAAAATTTCCTTTGGATTTAGCAAGAATATCTAAATGCAGGATGTCCATGAAGTTCGTGTACACTTTAAAAAAATTATAACTTTATTTGTATTTGGGAGAGAAATAATTTGTAAAAAAAAGGATTAAAAAGAAGTAAATCTATCTTTTTTTAAGGTTTTATTGAAATTTTATTTAAGTTTCCACATGTCCTCCATCATTAGCAATACAAAGGGTAATACGATTTTGCAGTTCACGGAAAACATTTGCCAACTGATTTTATATATATATATATATATATATATATAATCGTGTGGCATTTTACTGCCACTGTTGTGCAGGGGCGTTACATAAAAGTATGATGAGAAAAAGTGACAGGCTACAGAGGGTGTTAGGAAAAGAGTATGAGAAGGAAGAGAATACTGATGAGTGGGTTGGACGGAGAAAAAGCATGAGAGAGAGAGGAATAAGTTAGTGAGACAAGAGGTGACTATTGACATTACATTTGAATTCTTGAATTCAAGTATGCGGAAGGGAATTCCACGGGCTGGAAGTGCGAGAAAAGAAGCTGATGGAGTAGATTTTGCGTTTACAATTTATGGGTTTTGCAGTAAAAGGATGGGATTTACAGTAATACTTGAAATCACATTAGTTATTTTAGCTTTCAAATTTTCCTATGAACTAGGTTTGGTTGCATATACAATTGTTTTCACATGTCCGCATAAAAAAATTTAATGGGGTTAAATCTGGCGAACGTAGAGGCTAATAAAATGGTCCACCCCAGGAAAATCAGGAATTTCCTAACACAGTAACAAGGAGCTCCATTTTGTTGAAACACTGTATTATCTTTCAAATTTACAGATTATTTGTATCACAAATACAGTAAAGTTATAAATTTTAAAGTGCACACGGATTTATAGATAAACTGGATATAGTAGGATCACCAATTTAGTGGCGATATTCAAATCAAAGGACAAATGGTAGGCTTGTCTGGCACGACACAGGGAACTAAATTTCCTAGCTGCAGACTGAGCAATTGATTCAATATCTTTCCGTTTTATGTCCAGCTTTCAGAGCTTTACTTGTCTATCATATGGTGAGTATTTCTCTTATTTTTAATCGATTCTTATATTCGAGGAAACTTTTGTTTATCTGTCAATTGCTTTCCATCTTTTACCTTTTTGCGCATGCCCGAATGGCGATCATACTTTTCAAGTTGCTCGGCATTAAACGTTTCCAAGCAATCTCGTCTCGACATCAGCGCAAAATGGCGGAGGCTGTAACGTAAATGAACGGATAAAAATTCTATTTCTGACCGGAGACTCTTGCCAAACATGGTATTTCTTATTAAGCTTTTCCTATATTCATATCTTACTTCAAGTCCATCCGACTTAAAAGTGTTCCGGAATCTCAATACCTAATTGCCGACTAAATGGTCGACTGATTTGATCTGTTTCATTTTGTCATGCAATTCTCTATTTTGGGGGCAGAATGAGAAATTTCATCTATTGAAATGTATTTGATCTGTTATCTTCTTCGACCGCCGCGCAATACCTATCCTCATCATCTGCTTATAGACTGGAAGTGCAGCTTACCAATATCTGCAGAATTGACAGCATTGCCAGAATAATCATCTTCAAGTTGAGAATACAAATCAATTTTTCTCCCTTTGTCTTTCTTCCTTGTCTTCAGCTTCTTTATTAGCGTTTCTTCTTTGTTCTTCTCGCTTGACCTGTGTATTCCTCTTGCAACAATCACAAGGGTTTACGGCCACATCGCATCGAAAACACCGGTTCCTGTACGATCACCGAAGTTAAAAAACGCCGAACCTGGCCAGTCGCTAGATGGGTTACAGCTTGAGAATACCAGGTATTGTAAGCTTGAATGTGCGGGTGGTGTAATGCATAATGATTCGGAATTGTTAATCTTAGAGCTGAGTTTCAATTCTCGTTGATTTTCTGATATTCACCTACGCGCTAAATACACTAGGTAAATGCATGAATTCGCGTTTTTTCACCCCCAGCTATGGGTTGATTAGTAAGACTTGTAATACTAAAACCATTATGACTTCTAAATAAAGTTCATACAATCTAAAAAATATTTTCTGGCTTTAAATAACCTATAAAAAGGAAATTATCAGTCTTCCTCCCTGTCTATTGTTTTATATTATTGACGGATTTGTTAAAATTGTTGATGCATCAAAGTGCCATACGTGACACACGCTTGGGCAATCATGTCTCGAAAGAGACATGACTATTGGGCAGAAGATTATCCCACAGTAGTTTGCCATGACTTTCTGTGGTAGACTGGTTGCCAGCCAAGGCTATAGAACCCAATCTGTCCTGTTATTTAACCCATAACTGGAGAGAAGAGAAGGATTAATACCTTTTCCAAGGGTATTTGCGCATAAGTGAATGGGTGGAATTCGAACTCGGTTATTCGATTTCTCGTTCCGAGCCGACATCCACTGCACCACAATGCCCATCCGATGTTGATGAATAAGATTAAATTAAACTTTATTACTTCGACCTTAACATTACATGCGGCCTTTTATTTCTTCTCGGATCATTAAAAATAGCTTCAAGCGAAGGAATATTTTACAATTCTTCATCGTCTGTGCATTGAATACTGTTGCCATATCTGGATGGGTCCTGTTGCTATTCATCTCGGGTTTCTCGACAAAATCCAAAGGAGGATCGGCAACATAATCGATCCCGATATACCAGCTCGACTTCTGTTACTTTATAACCGACAGGATGTGGCTTTCCTCTGTATTTTCTATAAATATTTTCACAGCTTTTGCTCTTACTGGTTTCTTTCCTTGGTGTCTCGACTACATGAATTGACTCATACTATTATATTGGCATGTAGGTCCCACCCCTTTTACCGTCAAAATATTCAAATGTAACCGCTACATCTACTCTAGCAATTTTACTCGCACTTACCACCTGTTGACCTCCCTTGCCTGATACCTACAATTTTCAAAAGTTGAAATGTAACGTCAACTGTCATCTATCTCTTTGATTCCTATTTATCTTTTATCCGTTCTTCGACATCCTCTGTACATCGTTTGTTCTTTTTTTATTTCTCACTGTAACCCTATGCGGACCAGTGGCCGTCTTGCTTTGCTTGGGATGAATGGATTGTTAAAAAATTTTCTGTAGATTGGCAATAAGCAGAATAATATAGTTTCTGTCTCTTTTAAGTGGTTTCCAAGTTCAGATAATAATAATATAATAATTGTGAAGCATGTTAGATTATGATGAATTTTCTATTTGTTATTTCTTTATTCTATAATCAAATCGGAATCTGATCTATGTATTCAATTAATTTTGTCCCAACGGGGAAACTACTTCAGAAACTACATTATATAGTGTCTCTGGTTTTTCATCTTTCTTTCTCTAAAGAAGTTTTACAAGAAGTTAAATACGTTAGAGCTTGAGATACATTTCCTATTATTTTTGTCAGATTTCGATCCATATATATATATATATATATATATAGTGTGTGTGTGTGTGTGTGTGTGTGTGTGTGAAAATTCTATAGACATTTCCACCGTTGCAAAGCCTGTTCTATGTTATATCAGGATATTTGCCGTTTTTGTTCAATTTCCACACGTGATTAGCCAATTTGGTACAATTTTTAATCTTTCTAGCTTGAATGTAGATCTGTGACTATATAGTGCGTTATATGTTATAGAGAATTGTATGTGTGTTGAAACAGATTAGTTTGAATTGATTTGGCCTTGTTAGTTAGATAGCCCACTATAAGAGGGGTATCAAACAAGAAAATCAAATTGTAAATTGAAACAACAATTTATATACATATAAATCAGTTAAGGTTTTTACAAATGAAATTAATGTATTTTGGTTGATACAAGGTCGTTAAAATGTTCGTAGTAGTCCTTACAAGAATGAGTTTGTGTACGTCGGCAGGAATGTATGTATGTATGTATGTATGTATGTATGTATGTATGTATGTATGTATGTATGAGCGTTATATTTGGGTAAGAATGTCTTTGAAGTTTGTATGAGTGTTATAGTTGGGTAAGAATGTCTTTGAAGTATTCACTCAGTCTTAAGGGTTCCATTCGGTTATCAAGTGTAAGAAAAGGCAGACGGGTGAACCGTGAGAATAAAGAGGTGAGGGAGAAAGATAAAGAATAATAATAACGATCAAGGTTATGTGTTAATTACGCTCGTCTTCTTTCTCTCTGGCGACAGTCGAATTTTCTCGTTTTTTATGTCCTTTGGGGGGCTCGAAAAGGTCATTTGGGAATTCAGTCCCGGATGTGATTCTGGCCTTTCCATTGGACGACGAACAAACTTCGTATCGGCTTGCAGAAAGGGTCCGTAAAAAAATTGTTTCTGATAATTGAAGATTATTTGAATTTTGTTTTTAGATGTTTTCTAGTTTTCTTTTGGCCGAAAAACATTTCGCATCAAGGTGTGAAATTTCACGAGTTTTGTTTTGGATTCGCTTTTGCGTAGGTGCAAAGCAAAGTTTATAATTCGAGTCTATTTTTGTAAACAAAATCAATGAGTCAGTGCTTAGCATTTGAATTTGTAAATCTAGAACTTTTGTTCACTACAGTTATACCAATGACGTTTAAAAGTTTCTTCAGTACACCCCAAGTATATTTTTCTCTTTCCATCTGTATCCTGTACTTCTGCTTTGTAAATAACGCCTTCTGTTTTACAAACTCCGTCAAGTGGGCATTTGTTTTTGTCTCTGAAGTTAGATTTTTTATTAACGATACTATGCTGCACTTTATTTTTTTAAATTTTTGGCCTTTTTGTTTTTATATGCAATTTTCTAAATTACAAGTACAACTATAATTTAATTGAACTGCATTTCTATTGAATATTTTATGTAACCCCTGGTGTTCGTCTCAGTGTTCTCGACAGGCTTCAAAGGAGAATCTGTAATGTGATTGATCCGGACCTGGCAGCTCGACTCCAGCACACTTTCTCTTCGGCGGGATGTGGCTTCCTCTTTCTCTTCTATAAATATTTTCATGGCTTCTGCTCTGACAAACTTAGGTCACTGGTGCCCGCTCCACAAGAATTTACTCGACCAACAAGACTGGCAACAAAGTTCCACCCTTTTACAGTATGATCAACCAAATGCAAGCGACAATTCTACTCCATCAGCTTTTTTCTCGCACTTCTCGCCTGTGGAACTCGCTTCCGTATACTTGCTTTCCAACGGCTATAACCTCCAGGAATTTAAATGCGATGGCAATTCTCATCTCTTATCCACTTGACTCTAGCCCTTTCTACATCACTTCGTGTATCTTATTCTTTTTCTTTCTCTCTACCTTCGCAAATGTCTTTACTCCTGTGTTCACATCATTCTCTTGCCCTTTCTCTTTCACCCCCTGTAGCTGATTCGTCTTTGCCTTCACTCTCTTCCTGCCTAAAACTTTAACTCTCTTATGTAGCCCCCAGTGGCAGTACTGCCTTGCTTGGGATGAAATGATTAAAAAATTTCGAGTTTTTAGAGAAGTGATTATTAATTTGAAAATATTTGCCCTATTTTAGATTCTAAATTTAAATTAAAAGATGTGTTGAACCAAATGTTTCGTATCCTAGCATTATTTTTTATTGCTTGTTTATCTGAGTTTTATATTCTAATTTATTTTTATGGCCACTTTTATTTAAGGCCCTTTCACCATCTTTTTTTCGTTTATCAAAAAATGTTTTGCGAGAAAAATGTTTTAGTTAACCTGTGTTCTGTTCCTTTATGGATGCGTTTGATTATGTTAGCAAGATGGTTATATCGAGTGTTCACATACCTAAAATTTGTATTTCGTTTCGTATATGCCAGTTTGTAGAATAAATTCTACATCTAAATATTGGACAACTTTTTTTATTCATTTCGACTTCTATTTCAAAATCAAGAATCATGAAGAAGTTGAAAATATTTTTTCTTATCTTTTCCGGCACTATCGTCAACCCGTAGTTGTCTATGCGATTACAGATTCTATTACAGATTCTCCTTTGAAGCCTGTCGAGAACACTGAGACGAACACCAGGGGTTACATAAAATATTCAATAGAAATGCAGTTCAATTAAATTATAGTTGTACTTGTAATTTAGAAAATTGCATATAAAAACAAAAAGGCCAAAAAAAATTAAAAAATAAAGTGCAGCATAGTATCGTTAATAAAAAATCTAACTTCAGAGACAAAAACAAATGCCCACTTGACGGAGTTTGTAAAACAGAAGGCGTTATTTACAAAGCAGAAGTACAGGATACAGATGGAAAGAGAAAAATATACTTGGGATTGATCTTATTTAGAATATATAGGTTTATTAGTTCCAAGATGACGGCTCCGTCAGTATATATGGAAAACGATATGAGTTGTTTTTATATTTAATCATGTTCACCAGTAATACAACAGAGAAACCGCAACGAATTTAAATAAGATATGACTACAAAAAGGAAATCACGCATAATGCACTAGTTCCTCACAGTAATGATTCTGGCCATAAATCTGGTTTAAAAACTGTTACGTCGTGGCTCGTACCATGTGACATCCGGTCGCTCGGATGTATAAAATACAATGTGCGTTTAGCACTGGGTGGGGGTCATTATCACGGATTTCGTGAAATAACACCTACTATTGCGAATGACTGTAAATAGTGTATATATCTCTTGGTACAATCAGATTACATTCGCTCTATCCTGGAGCGACTCTGGGGCATAGCCCATCAAGCCAAAGCGTTCGAGATGTTTCTTCATCCTCCTTGAAGAGGCCACGTTCTCTTTGATGTAAACATCGTTAATGTAGGATGACGCGGCCCTTCAAATTTCTTCATCCTGCGACATGACCGCATCCATAATCGCTGACCTGATTTTTGGAGCCACATTAAGACCACAGTCGATAACAGTCAAATAGAGCTGACCGCCAACATGCGTAACGTCTATCTCGAGCCTGTTCCAGACATAGGTAGTACTCAAGTTGACCGACCGACTCATTACAACACAGTACCACTTTGGTAATAAAGTAGTTTATCTACAATTCACTGTATATCTCTTCATTCTATGATACAACAAAAATAAATGCTATTCTAAAACTCTTTCAATATATTTTAGCTGGTTTTTAATAAAATATGCGTTAATAAAGGTTTACTTCTCTTTATACATTCACGCTCGCTTTTCTAATCAATTTCCGGTTCAATATTGTTCACAGTTATCAATAATGAGGTTTTAGCACTGACACCTCCTGCAACAAAATCATTCGACATAGAACAGAGATGCACTGTAGATAATAAATTGCTGCAAGTGAAATCGGCAGTGAGAAACTATTAAGAATTGTTCAGAGAAATCTATATTTGGATGAATCATACTAATTATTCGTGCAAGACGATGAAAGGTGTTGCTCCAGATTCTGCTATTTCTGCCATTACTGAATATAGACACAATGAGTAAGCTACTATTGGCGCCAGTATCAGCATAACAGATTCTTGCATTCAAACACAACGGCCTACAATAGATTAAAGCGTATTCACTTACTTATTCTAGGCTGGCAAATGGACAAAAATATTCGAGCACCAATTTGAAAATAACAAACACATAAATAATGGCCTAAAAAACTGTTTATAAATCATCATTTACAGGAAGTATATTGTACTAAAGATTCTTGTATAATGTTACTATAGAGATTAATTCTGTAAGGATTCTCTAGTGTCGGTATATTTTATTACCTACGAAATTCTGTCACTGGTATAATATGTGGCTTACCTTAAAAAAACGTATAAGAATTATTATAACTGTCCGGTAAGGGTTAGGGAAAATAATTACTTTCCATAAATAGCCGAATACTTAAATCTATAAATATACTCTTAAAAACCGGGTAAGCTGCTGCTTTTATTAATACCTGCTGTGTCTCTTCAGGACTTGTACAATCATGACTTTCGAAAACCTTCTCTCCTAAACCTTGCTCTGTCATCCATTTACTCAAGCTTGTCCTTCTTCTATAGGACGTATGCCTTCAATACATTGGCAGTCATGGCTCTCCACAATTTCTTATCCTTTGTAGCTCTTAATATTTTTTTCTTCTTGTTATCTCCCCTAAACTATGCTCTATCATCCATTTACTCAAGCTTGTCCTTTTATATGCCATGTGCCTTCAGTACATTTGTTATCATGGCTCTCCACAACTTCTTGTCCTTTGTAGCGCTTAACAAATTTTGTCTTTTTATTATCTCTCCTAAACCTTGCTCTGTCATCTATTTACTCAAGCTTGTCTTTCTTCTATAAGGCATGTGCCTTCAGTACATTTGTTATCATGGCTCTCCACAATTTCTTTTCCTTTGTAGCTCTTAATAAATGTTGTCTTCTTGTTATCTTCCCTAAACCTTGCTCTATCATCCATTTACTCAAGCTTGTCCTTCTTCTATATGCCATGTGCCTTCAATACATTGGCAGTCATGGCTCTCCACAATCTCTTATTCTTTGTAGCTCTTAATAAATTGTTCTTCTTGTTATCTCCTCTAAACCTTGCTCTGTCATCTATTTACTCAAGCTTGTCCTTCTTCTATAGGACGTATGCCTTCAATACATTGGCAGTCATAGCTCTCCACAATTTCTTATTCTTTGTAGCTCTTAATAAATTGTTCTTCTTGTTATCTCCTCTAAACCTTGCTCTGTCATCTATTATTTACTCCAGCTTGTCCTTCTTCTATAGGACGTATGCCTTCAATACATTGGCAGTCATAGCTCTCCACAATTTCTTATCCTTTGTAGCTCTTAATATTTTTTCTTCTTGTTATCTCCCCTAAACTATGCTCTATCATCCATTTACTCAAGCTTGTCCTTTTATATGCCATGTGCCTTCAGTACATTTGTTATCATGGCTCTCCACAACTTCTTGTCCTTTGTAGCGCTTAACAAATTTTGTCTTTTTATTATCTCTCCTAAACCTTGCTCTGTCATCTATTTACTCAAGCTTGTCTTTCTTCTATAAGGCATGTGCCTTCAGTACATTTGTTATCATGGCTCTCCACAATTTCTTTTCCTTTGTAGCTCTTAATAAATGTTGTCTTCTTGTTATCTTCCCTAAACCTTGCTCTATCATCCATTTACTCAAGCTTGTCCTTCTTCTATATGCCATGTGCCTTCAATACATTGGCAGTCATGGCTCTCCACAATCTCTTATTCTTTGTAGCTCTTAATAAATTGTTCTTCTTGTTATCTCCTCTAAACCTTGCTCTGTCATCTATTTACTCAAGCTTGTCTTTCTTCTATAAGGAATGTGCCTTCAGTTCATTTGCTATCATGGCTCTCCACGATTTCTTATCCTTAATAAATTTTTCTTCTTGTTATCTCCCCTAAACTTTACTCTATCATCCATTTACTCAAGCTTGTCCTTCTTCTATATTCCATGTGCCTTCAGTATATTTGCTAACATGGTTCTCCACGATTTCTTATCCTTTGTATGTCTTAATAAATTTTGTCTACTTTTTGTTTGTTTTGTTTTTCCTAAACCAGACAAGGGCAACAATGTTTCTTTTTCTACCCGTGGGCTGTATGAGATATGGTTCATCGTACGGCTGGTCGCACTAGTAAAAAGATTCAAGTTATTTTTCGTTGAAGTTTCCTCAGCAATGTTTTCTACAGAAAAAACATATACGTAAATGTTTTTGTTGATCTTTTTTGTTTGTTTTTTTTTTACGGCGTAAATGGGTTATTTAATACCGACTAGATTTTTATGATAAATTAATATGACTATAATATGAATTCAGTTTGTGGATCAGGTTTCATTGACGTAGTATGATAAATTGATCTTGTCGAGTTAAAAGTATTGCTGATATTTTCGATATATATATATATATATTTTTTTTTTTGCATTTCAAAAATGTATTGCTAGTATTTTTACTATAAAACCTATTATGCTTTCGTAATGTATTGGGTCCAGTTTTTGGGATTAACTATTTGCTCATAAGAGGGTCCCTAAAAGGTGCTACCACCTGGAAACAGAAGTTAAGAGGTGGTTCCACTCTACTCAAAACCTCCCGATCAGAATCCTTGCTAAAATTGAAATATTGGTAAAATGTTATGATAGATGACTGTGATTAACACACACCAAATCATGGGATTAATTTCCAATTTATTCACTTGAAAATAAAAATAATTTTTGTAAGTGTGTGTGTGTGTGTGTGTGTGTGTGTGTGTGTGTGTGTGTGTGTGTGTGTGTATTTTTCTTCTCCAGAGAAAAACATTATGAATATTCCGTTTCTAAAGCAAAATATATTTAGATGTTTGATATTCTTTATTGAAAATCGCCAATGGTTTCAAATGATGAAAACTTTACCTTCAACGAAAGTTTGAAAAAGTGTACTTAACTATTGTTTATATATGTAGATATGTATCAACAAGTGAGAACGAAATGAAATAAACCCAATATAAAGAAATGCTATTTTCCTTTTAAAATTAGGTGTGCTATTGAGAAAGTAGAACAAGCCGCATGTGGCCTGCGGATCGAAGTTTTCCCATGACTGCCCTAAACCTTACTCCACCATCCATTTACTCAAGATTAAAATAGGTTATGCGTTGTTTTCCTTTGACCATCTTGCCTTCAATCTGTTCTGGTCAGTATCAAATTTTTCTGAGTCTTTTTCCTCATAATGTGTCCTAGAAGATTTATTTGTCTTTTTATGATGTTAAGTATATGTTTTTATTTCCATTTTTGCTAATACCGGGTGACAAAAAAACGGTCCTCACCAAAAATCGAATAACTTCCAAGATTTTATTTAGATTGACACAAATCTTCAGCTACATTAGGTCAAGCGTGTGTAACAGATATCTTCAAAGTTTCAAATCTGTACTACAAAAACATTTTGTTTCACTGGCGCTCAAAAAATGTGCTCCAAATGATCCGGCGGGCAAAGTTCTCGATGTTCAAATGCTCTAAGGTATTTACAGGTATTCTATTGAACCACATTTCTGTTGCTTCAAATCTCTTCACCTGCGAAGAGATTGTCTAGCATTCACCCTCATATAGTAAAACTGATATATTTCGATCAGTACTCATTTCTTTGTTTCTAACGAAAATGTTATGTTTCTTAATATTCTGCTCATTTTTGGAAAGCAACATTTTGCTATTCCAATGCGCTTTCGTATTTCATTGTCACACTTTCCGTCCTCTATTAAAACACTTCAGGTATTTAAATTGTACTTGTTTGATTTTAGTATCTTCAATTTGTAATTCGCATGCTGGACGGTTTCTGTTTATATACTGTCTTGTAATTAATGTTTATAGTGTTTGTCTTGCTTTCTTTCATTACCCTCTGTAGTTTTTTTGTTTCGTTTCTATGTCTACCAACATTGTCTCATCTTGCGTTAATATTGTGACCGCCAGTAAAGAATCCTGGAAGTAATTCTAAGTCTCTCAGAAACATAACCTTGTATACTTTGAATAAGTCAGGTGAGAAGACAGTCTTACACCTCTTTCGATTTCTATAAGTTTAATGAACTCCTTTTCTATTTATACGGAGGTAGTTTTCAACCAGTATAAACTCTGTTTTATTCTAATATCTAATATTCTAAGGTTACCTAAAGTTCTAACAGTTCTTTGTGACGTACTTGATCAAATGCTGGAATGATTACCATCAAAAAGAATTATGTAGTTTGTTTTTAATAATTTCACTCGAAGCAAGGCAAAAAAGCCACTAAAACGCAATGAATTTTTGTGTAAAATATGATAAATAAAAAACGTCATTTAGGAGAGAACAGTGAAATGACAGGAATTGAGAATACTAAAGATATATAGATTGACACTGTATATAGTTTTGAAAATCAAAGCAAACTGGGAAGAAAACAAAAAATATTTATATACACGAGAATTGCGAGAGAAGAAACTATTAGCATAGAACTAACGGTTATTTCAATTCTAAAAATAGACCTTTCTGTTGATTTAGTACTGCGTTTAAAGTCGTAAAATCTAGATGCCAAAGTGGAAAGCTCATGAGTACAATTAAGATGCTAGGTCATGACCTTATCAACTATCATTTCGGCAGTGCGATAAAGTTGAGGTAGTGGTTATTAAGTGAGTCATGTTGATCATTATTATTGAGTAGTGAATTCAAATCTCACTGTGTGGTCTCATGCCAAACCAAAATTAATTTTAAAAAAAACATGCCTACATAAAGATATGAACTTGCAAGCAATGATTGTTAGACACTCAACTATTTTCTCTACAATAGGCACGGATGATATGATGAATCGACATATCAGTGGGAACCAGCCGGAGAATGTTTGCAATTGTCACGTTAATTGTCGCCTTCTTAGACGAGTAATATTTACCTATACTGTGTAAGTATTTGCACTAACTTACCCTGATTCGAAATGCATAGCGAGATATAATTACTTACGTTTATGAATCATATTCACGTTGTCACCCGCCTGTATACTGAGGATGTGTCCATCTATTAAATACAATCTCCCTTCAGGGCATAGGAGGAGATCCTGGCTCTCCATGGATTACTTTTTTTATTATCCGTGAGTTTACTTATTGTTAAAACTAGCAGTATAGCCCCCAAATAAAAAAAAACTTTTTTTTGGGGGGGGGGGGGCTAAATCTAACCCATTTACGCTCTCACACCCTGATAGATAACTCTGGAAGAATGGTAGACTTTGAAAAACAGTAGCTACTGTAGCATTTATGCATCGTTCATTCAGTAATGAATTAGAACACTCTCACTACTGGCGTGTGAATACATGTATATTACATGCTAAACGTCTGCCTTCTTTTACCTAGCGCCCATAGATCAGAGGTAGAATCGCCAACTGACGCAAATTCGGTCGGGTTTCAATCCTGGGTAAAAAGTAATCGGATGTCTAACCGTACTGATGAGCTGTGATACAGCGAAACAGATCTGTCTGCGGATATATATATAAAGTAATGGTTACTGATGGAAGTATATTCCACAGTTATTTACTTTTAAAAGGCTCAATACAAAATCAGAGCATAAATATATGGTAATTATAATATTAATGGCACACTGCAAGTTGATAGCTATAAAGTTTCAGTGTTAAAACACCATCATCAGGCAGTAAAATGTCGTTAATTTATTTTGTAATATATAGATAAGAAAATTTTTAAAAATAAATAAATGCTTCCATTGTATACCAAGCTACTATCACTGCCAATGAAAATCCTAATATTACTAAACATTATATCGGATGTACTAAGAATAATTTTAAGTTTACCTGCATAATTTATCTTTCAATAATAAAGCATATAGAAATTCTACTTCTCTCTCAAAATACTACTGACAATTGAAAGATGCAAATAAAACTCCTACAGTTAAATAGAAAATATTAACTACGGCCAGAACATGTAAATCTTTACATGAAATATATGTTATTTTGATTACAAGAAAAAAAACACATAATAGAATTCCAAAAAAATGATTTATTGAATCAACGTAATGAAATAACTAATTTCTTTAATCATAAAATTTTTCATATTTTAATTATGTCTGAAATTATCTGAAATTTATTTCAATTATTTTTTTACTTATTTTATTATTAAACAGTTTTTAGCATATTGACCTGGAAATTTTTAATCTTACTATTTTATTTTTTGTCCTTATGAAATAATCCACTTATAATTTTAAAAAGTTTTTGCTTATTGAACTGGCTATTTCTTTTTTTTTTCTTTTTTTTTTAATCATTTCACCCCGAGCAAGGCGAAAACGCCACTGATGTGCAGGGGGCTACATGTAAAAAGATTAATTAGAAAAGAGTGAGGAGTACAAACTAGTTAGAAAGGAACAATAGAAAGCTGAGAAAGCAGTGGTGTTGTGGTCCCTGGTCTGATTCACAACACCACTATTTTGTCACTGTCTTCGGCCATCCGCCACGGTGGGGATGGACTTATATTTTCAATTCAATTCTCTTTATTGTTAATAGCTTAAATGTTCTATGTTTACTGTGTGTTAATATTTACTCTTTGATAATGGCTTATGTGAGCCGAAATCTTAGACCCGATAAAAAATTCAACAAATACTGTGATTTTTTGTTGTCTTTCAACGACATCACCATAAAGTATATCAGACGGTATGAACGGATCCTACACAAAATTAATAGACAAAACTTGTCTATATTATTCAATGAAACCTGCATTAATGAAAAAATGCTGCCAAAATACACACAATTTAAATATATATATATATATATATATATATATATATATATATATATATATATATATTCAGGTGCAGATCCATGAGCTCTCTCGAGACCAATGGATGCCATAATAATAGTGCCCAGTGTGTGCCCTTATATATTATTTAGTATGCAATTTTAACTTATTTCACATCGGGCGCTATTTAAATTTAATTCTAACAGCGCTCACTCACAGTAGTTGCGACGTAAACTACGACAATAGCACTTAATGTGGCGAGGTTTTGAGCCTATACTTGCCATTCTGTAACGGTTATTAGTGAGCAGTTACTACTTTGTAATGAGTTCGATCTTCGCCGATTACACCGCACGTAAATCCGTTGTACTTGACAAAAGTTTATTGAACGACCATACAGATTAATGTCTTCATTGCGAATGCATGTGAACATCAAATTATAAATAACACTATTTAGATACCGAATAAGATTTTATTTCTTTCTGGCGATATTATAAACTACCATGCTTTCTTTTCCATAATCTTAACTGCTCGGCAAATCTTCCGTGAAATTAAACCAAGAAATTATAGGACAGGTTCTATTTTATGTGTCCGACTTGCGTTGTCCGTTTATGTGCAATAAACCGGCTCATAGTGAGATGAACAAAACCAGTTTATCTTCTAGCATTTTAATATTAGAACCGAAAGCTATAAACATTTTTACCTGAACATTATCTAAAATGCAGGCAGGCAGTGAAAATCTGTTGATACGGAGAAGGTAAATAAGTAGGGATGACTTCCTTTTTAAGTTAAAGCATCAGGTTCAATAACGCGACTATAGCCGAATCGGCCGCACGTCAATTCTGCATTTAAAGCTGGGCGGCTTTTGTGATTAGTTTGCTTTTAGTGCCAAAATGTGAAGGTCGGTAAACTCATGTTGGCATTGCCTGTGTAGACGAGTTAAGGAAATCATTTTGACTCTGGAATAACTTATGACAGAATAATTCCCTTTACTCAACTGAATTCCGAGCTTCCCACTGTGAATATTATGGACATTGTCCAGTTCTTTTTGTAGTCGGACATATTTTTACATCTGTATCACAAGCACGTTAAAATTGTATTATCATCCGACGTACAAATATCGGCTTTATTTAAATGATTTTTCCAATGTTTACATTGTACAAGACCCAAGAGCCACACGAGGTCATTTACAGATGAAAACATACAGTTTATGGAGTTATGTGAGGAAGATAACTAACCCTAAATTTAAATAGGTTGAGATTGTAGTGATTTGAAAATTATCCTTTTGGGGGTCAGTCTGACAAAGCAGGTATTCCTAAAATGAAGCTGCTCCAGTTGGATTTACATCTCCCAAATGAAATACGGAGGAAATGAGGATGTTTCACTACAATTTGCGTGGCATGGCGGGTCGTAGCCGTGCAGGTTAGAACTGGTGGAAATAAGGAACGTAGTTTGTTTCAACACTTTCAGTAGAAATAGCCATAGCTCAGTGAGAGGCTTAAAGCCTTTTGTATGTGAAGAAAGAGCTTGCAGGGTGTAAAATACTTCATTACACACATGGACACAGAGATGCTTTTGGACTCTACTGAGAGTGAAACGGAAGAATCTGGAAGGCTGGTTCAAAAGTAGGTTGACAGTCTAATTGTTATCATTTATTGTTATCATTTATGGCCACCTACTTTTGGACTATATATATATATATATATATATATATGACAGAGAGAGAGAGAGAGTACTCAATATGCTGTCTGATCTGACCATCTTATGTATAATAAAGACTGTTGTGCATTTATTTGTACATTTTCCCTATTATAAGGAAAACTGTTGTGCGTATATATATATATATATATATATATATATATATATATATATATATAGTGTGTCGAGGCAGCAAGTAATTTTCTAAACATATGCTGTTAAATATAAGAGACAATGAATGTCTATTATGTTTAATCATGAGCCGTTCTAAACGTCGTATTTTTGCTTTAATTTCAGTTGAAAATAAAGACAAAAATTTTCCAACATTTGGATAATTATTTATTTATTTTCTTCTAAGCATTCGACTCACATGAGCCATCTTCAGAGAGGTTGTTTAGACTGAAATATTATAACATCCACCATCACCGACGATTTTATTTTGTGTTGACATAAAACTCCGCTTGGCAACGGCAATAGTTACCAAAAATAATAAACGCAGTTCTTAAATTTGCGATGCGGTTTTATGACGTCACACCGCGTGATAGCGCGAAATGACAACAAAACCATGTAGTCAAATGCAATGTAATATGTTATTTCCGGATTTAAAGTTGATTTTATTGAGTGTTGGTTGTTTAGATTTGATGTACATGGCCTCCAATATCTGCAGGTTCCTCTTACTGTGTGTATGAGTAAGGATCACCATATTGTTGACCAAAATCTGTCTGATATTACCTACATGTTTATATCTTTCAGAGAAATGTTGTTTAATAGTACTCTGATCAGAAAGATGACATGTAAGTCTACGGGAGAGCGTGGTTGTAGTAAAACCAATATATGTACTAGGTTTTTTATTAGTATCAGAGATGCAATCTCTGAATGGGCATGTAAATTGGTACGCTACATTGGTTTTTGTAGAGAATTTAGTTTAGTGCTTGTTGGGTTATTACAGACTATGAGGTCAATTGTTTTAAACTTTTTATAATATATAATGAGTTTAATTTGATTATTACTTTCCACTGGTTTAACATTTCTACGTATTATGTTTTTGAGAATTTTTTCATCTTGTTTATAATTATTATGTATTTGGTTGCAATAGTATAAGTTAATAGTGTTACGTTTATTTTGATATAAATAATTATTATTCATATTATCATTATTGTTAGAGCTATTGTTAATTTTGTTGAGATACATTTTAATTTGTTGATCAATAACGGAGTTAGGAAATCCATTATTGACTAGTGTTTGCTTAATGTTGTGTAATTCTTTATAAAATATAGATTTGGAAGAAATCATTTGTGTGCGTTGAAGTAAGTTGTTTTATAACAGCTAACTTATATCGTTGGGGGCATTCATTATTATAATTAAGAAGACACGAATTTATGCTAGTTGGTTTCCTATATAGAGAAGTAGTAAATTTATGTGTGCTAGAATCAATGAATACATCAAAGAATGGGATTTTGTTATTAATATTAAGTTCTAATGTAAATTTGAGGACGGTGATGGTGGATGCTATAATATTTCAGTCTAAACAACCTCTCTGAAGATGGCTCATGTGAGCCGAAAGCTTAGAAGAAAATCAATAAATAATTATCCAAATGTTAGAAAATGTTTGTCTTTATTTTCAACTGAAATTAAAGCAAAAATACGACGTTTAGAACGGCTCATGATTAAACATAAGACATTCATTGTCTCTTATATTTAACAGCATATGTTTAGAATATATATATAAGAATAAATCTAACCTAGAGCCAACAGACCACCTAGGTTTTACCTAACGGATCGTCAGGGCAAGCCGACTTACCCTGACGATCCGTTAGGTGAAACCTATGTAGGTCTGTTGGTTCTAGGTTAGATTTGTTATTTGTTGCTCTACTGTTGTATTGAGCGCATTAGTGTTAGGGTTCTCGTCTCGGGGCTTTTTTCTTTTCTCGGAGTATTTTGACGTATGTTCAAGTACTTATTTTTTAATTTTTTAATTTCCCCTTTTTCCCCCTCCGCGTTTATACTCGATGTGTTTAAATATATTATAACAATTATTAATATTATTATTATTGTTATTATATATATATATATATATATATATATATATATATATATATCCTTTTCTGCTCATAGTGCGGTAGTGTCGGCTGAGTTCATTCTCTTTTCTACTAGTTATTAAAATTTTTTGCCGCGTGTTTGCTCTTTAACAGGGCTTATTTTTATTTATTCTTATTCGTTTTTTTGCAATAATTATGTCGTTAAGTAGTAAGAAAATATATACATATAAAAATTCGAAATTTAGGATCGTATGATAATTTCTACGATTTTTAATATTGTAAAAAATTCAAAAGTGTGTGTGTGTGAGAGAGAGAAAGAGAGAGAGAGAGAGAGAGAAACTGAAAGTAGGTTTGAAAAAGCGAAAAGAAAGGGAAAGGAAAGAGGGAGAATTGATAAAATTGCAGATAGGAAAAAAACGTGAGTCAGTAAGGTGGGGAGAATCGCTACTATCGGTGACCTTTAATATTATAAAACATACAAAAATAGGTGTTGTGTAATGAAACGGGTAGGTAAGTGCGCGGGAAAAAAAGAAAGAACGTTGCAGAAAGAAAGGAAGGAAGGAAGAAAAAAGAAGGAAAAGAAAGAGAAAAATTATGTTTAGATTGATTGACAAATGGTTACGCAGACCAAGAGCGTAAGGAGAGAGAGATACATTTGAAAAAGATAAAAATGAAAGATAGCGAGCTTTACTGGGCCTTGTCGAATTTTTCAGAATTTTTATGTTTCAAACTAAAACAGGGTCTGACTATTATTGAGATAAAAATAATTTACGTAAGGATTTACGTCAGAAATGAAAACGTGAAAGGAATTATTATTATCATAAGTCAATGATATATAATAAATAATATGCGTAAAAAAAATAACTAATACGGAAGAAATTAAGATTTAGAAATAAATTCAAGCGGCAATCAACCCTTAAGTAATACTTCTGATGTAAATGAATATCTAATTGAACAAATAATAGAAATTAATTCATGATATACAAAAGAATTGTATGAATATACAAATATATAATTAGTCTCAAGTTATCTTACTGATAAGAGAAAAATCTTTAAACTCAGGTAATTTAGAATAATTAAAATTATGAAAAAAATATTTTAATATTACTAAATTAAGACATACCAACTTATTGCCAAAGTAAACGTGTTATATAAATATATAATTGATGAACGGGAATGAAAAACCCGGAAGTAAATTGAAAATATTAGTGGGAAGTATTATTTTAATTATTCAATAGTAAAGAACTAAAAGAAAATAAACCGATCCTATTAGGGGAAGTAAATAATAAATTAATAAAATTAAAAGGAAATAAAGTTGTCCACCAATATCAAACCATAAAAAGAGAAAAGGTAAGGGTCAAAAGAGGTTAAAATATGATAGTTGTAATGATTTCTGCAATAAATAAAAAAAGAAACTTACCATTTTCCACTATCGTTATAGTATGTACGAGTTTCACATTTATTTTAATTCGATGTTTAAATGCGAACGCCTGAAACAAATAGCTTAGTTTCGCCTTCACTACTCACCAACGCCTAGAGATTCTAAAAATGTAGCAATCACCTTTTGCCCCCTACTATGAGTTAAATATTACTATTTTTATCTGGAAAAATCTGTTATTCTCAAAAGAAAAAGAATTATTTTTATAATCCAAAATGTTTCCTGCTTAAATAACCGGCAAAAATTTAATAAACCGTAAAAAATTAATCACTACTAGAAAATCCTGTTTATCTTAGAAGATATTCCTAGGTATGACGATAAACTCCTTCCGGCATCAATGCCTGTTCTCAGAAGATTAGAGATTTTGAGGAGCGAGGAATCATTTTTTAATTGCTTTTGTTCCTAAGTCCACCCTGACCCGGGTGGTACCACCTCTTTCCAGCCATGGGCAAATACTGAACCCTTAAACAAAAGCAAAATCTATGAAAATATAAAAACACCAGCTATACATTTTTTCAAGAAAAAAAGTACCAATAATACCTATTTATGGTAAAATTGCCAACTATATATTTTCTGAGGTTGAAGGCATACAATCTTTTTTTAATCATTTCACCCCAAGAAAGGCATTCCACTGCCTATCCCTGGTGGCTCTTAATGTTACTCCACGCAACCCCTGATCCATCATCCACATGATCAGGCCCTTCAAATATGTTATCCGCTGCCTTCCTTTGTCTCTTTTTCCTGCTATCTGGCCTCTCAGTATCAGGTTCTCCAAGCCCTCCTTCCTCATTGCATGTCCCAGGAACATCAGTTGTCTTGTCCTAATACTCACTAGTAGTTTTCTTTTCAATGCCATTCTTTCCCAAACCTCATCATTGCTAACATGTTTTGTCCATGATATCCGCAGCATCCTTCTGTAAAACCATATTTCCGCTGCTTCAATTTTTTTTCTCATCTTTGATGATATTGTCCAGCATTCACAGATGTATTGAAGAACTGACATCACATAGCAATCTAGCACTCTCTTCTTTGCTTCTAGTGAAATTTTCCTGTGTCTTAATACTCTACTCAGCTTCTGGAATGCGTCCTTCGCCATGCCAATTCGATATGCCGCGAAATCAATTTTACGAAGGAATTATTAAATAACCTTTAATTAAGAATTTCAACAGATTTCAATTACCCTTCTTCTTCAGGTTATTTTTTCTTTTGAGGGGCTTATGCTTGTTCGGTTGCTCGGTTGCTCAAATGTGGCTTCATAAAAATTAATTAATGATTTCAAGCTTTCATATTAAATGTTATTTTTTAATTGATTGATTCGTTGCTTATCAAAAAATTGACAGTTTTTGTAAAACTAGAAATATTTTTAGATTGTAACATTTTTTAAATAATGTTTTTTAATACAAGACTTAGTAATTAACCCATAGCGGGTTGACATTTGGGTCCTCGATATATATATATATATATATATATATATATATATATATATATATATATATATATATTCGAGGAGACTTATATATATATATATATATATATATATATATATTAAAAAAGGATTAATTCAAAGATGTTGAATGGCCATTTCGATATGAAGATCCCCACGGGGGACGACACATCACCTCAGCAACAGAAAAAACCTTAACCTCTTTGCAAAGTAACTTTTCGCATTTTCAGATCTAAGTCCCCTGTTCCAATCAATGCAGATGCCAAAGTTAGTAAAAAAAAAAAAAAAATTCTAACATTGTTATTGTCACTCCTGGAAGACTTATTGATCAACTTCATTATGTTCTTCATATACACACACACACACACACACACACACACACATATATATATATATATATATATATATACGTATAAAATGAGGAGCATAGTGAAAATGATCAATAAGTCTTCCGGGAGTGGCAATAACAAAGTGTGTGTGTGTGTGTGTGTGTGTGTGTGTGTGTGTGTGTGTGTGTCAGAGAAAAACAATTATAACTCATACCTAAAAATTGCTTTCCACATAAGAAAAAAAAGCACTGTTTATTTTGTTGTTTTTTTCTCTCGGTAAAATCTGATATTTATTATAAATATTCCTATATCTAACAGCTTTTGCTTGGATCGAAGTTTTGGCAAAATATTGAAGTATAAGATATCTTAAAATGTATTCGTTTTGATTTTTTTTTTTGTTTTTTTTTTCTCTCACACTTTTATCGTAAAAACCGACTGATCCTGGAGTTTATTGATACTTTTCAGTTTAACAAAACACAAAAATATTACAAGCCTCTCCAAATGTTTTCAGTAAAATGGAAATGACATTTAGCTAACAATTTAGAATTTTCTGGCACACGTGAAGAATGTTTGAGATAATAAACGTTGCTTACGACCAACGTCCGGTTACTCTGTCTGCTGCCTTTTTATGTGGTGTTTTATACATGAATAGCCAGTGCTATTTGATTTGTACTACAGTGTTTTGTTTTTTTTTCCTCGATTTGTATAAGAAGCAGAGCTAAAATTGTTTAACATTTAATGGTAAAATTAGGCTTTTCTCGATAAACAACATTAAGCACTCGTTAAACGAACAGTGCTACTATCGGTTGAAATCTATAAAATCTTTTTCTTAAAACGATTCTTCGGAAAATTAAACACGTCAATGTTGTTTTTTCTTTTTGTTTCACCCCCTAATCAGGCGTTAATGCCATTAAGATGCAATGTGTTGGTGGCTATGAAAGAAAACTAGAAGAAATCGAATTCCAAACAGGGTTTGTTTTATTTTGGAAATTGGTTATGTTCTAGTTACGTGTACTCCCCTTCTGTTCTGTTCCAGAAAGGAGTAAATGATATAAGCACAATGAATATTAAACAGTTAAGCCCCTCCTAAATTATATATATATATATATATATATATATATATATATATATATATATATATAATCACCTGAAACTCATACGATATATGGCTGACTAGCAGTATAGCCCGGCGTTGCTCGGGTGTAATGAAAGCTTTAAAGCTAATCCATGGTCCTGGAGTTCAGACTCTTTGGACGTTGGCACGAAAGACTAAAAAGCAATAGTTGTTTCCAGTTAAAGCGAAACCGTAGACGGAAAGAAAAATGAATGGATGTAAATCAAATGTTGATTTCCTGGTATCGATATCAAATTTTCTGCACTATTGTAAGAACTGCAACCTTGAAATTTCTGAATATCGTTTCTTATGTCTTTGTCTATGAGTGCATCAAATTTGATTAAAATCGGACCACTCCTTCTAAATAAATAAGTTTAGATATAAGTGGCACTACTTAAGTCTGATCGTAAAATTACGGAAACAAATTGGTGGGAAATAATATTTCTTGCAGATTTGAATTCCTTCAACATTTGTCTCTCCACAATATTTGTTAAAATCGAAAATAACGTTTTTTAATCATTTTAATGAAGGATTTCAGGTCGTAATATAAATACAATGTCAAGTTGATTGCTGACTTACTGATACTAATCTCAAAGACACCAAACAAATTGTCCAGCACTCCTGCTATATAGGGTAACTGGTATGACATAATATTTGAGCATTCATTTTTTTTTTAGCAAACACAATCATTAATCCAAGCATTCACTGCTTTTCTGACACTTTTCCTCCTTAATGAGTTTTATATAATGATCAGATTTATCTGATCATTACAATGATGGTAACAGATTTACAAATTCAGTGTCTGTTAATATATGAGAGCAAAAACAGAACATCATAACTTGATTTTGGTAGAGCATTGTAACAGTAATTTCACAACTGATTCGTTGCTTAATCGTTTTCTACGGCTATCAGTAAGTTATTTGAAGCGAGCAAATATTTTTAGATTCTAATTTTTTAGATAATAGTGGTTTAGTGATGCAAGTCTTACTTATGAATCCATAGCTAGAGGTTGAAGAGATAGATTCATATCCTTTCTTCAAGGATATTTCCTCGTTAGTGAATATAACGAACCCAATGGCAATAAGAACTCTGTTCTACAAATAACAATTCAGCCATTATCTACTAAACCACCTGCACATTAGAGCTTACAGTACCTAGTATTTCCAAACTGTCACCCATCTAAGTACTGACCAGGCTCGATATTGCTTAGCTTCGGGAATCATACGTCATGTAGCTGTAAGCTTTTTCGTATTTGAAGATAAAATTTCTAGTTTCCAGTCGCGCTCGTCTCAATTTCAGATTTAAATGAATCTGGAAAAGAACCTTATATTGAAAGAGGAAAACATAAAAATTGTAAATTGCTCTGTGAAATATTTCTTTGGTAAAAACGTTTATACGTAGAAAATTTAATTAGTTTTCCTCTTATTTTTTTTTTTAAATTAATTAAAATTCTGTATACCGGAAATGACTTGACATCGAACTTATCGGCGAATTTTAAGTAAGTTGATTTAATTTTTTATCTTAATTAAATCAGCCTACTATTGACAGTTTTTGTTGTGTTTGTCTCACAAACAGTTGAATATGAAAATAATCTTCAGAGGATTTTCAGAATATAGACTTATCAGCATCCGTGATACTTGTAGAACAAAAACTGCTTATTACAAAGTGTTCAGTTCAAAATTAAAGAACAAAACTATAAAAGAGCATGCGAATTATCGATATTGATTTTCTTTATATTCGAATTCATCCAATACGAGGCTCATCATCAACTCAAGGCGGTGTTACTGAATGTGGTGTATAATAAAGAAGACGATGGGAAGATCATGAGGATAACGAGAATGCAAATAATTATCTCTTTATTTGAAGCGGTTAAGATTGTAGTGTTCAGGGAAGCACCCACGCGGAAGGCTGTTCAAATGAAGTGGCGGTTCTTGCAAAAAAAGCTGTTTGATTTTAACTGTTTAGTATTTTTCAGCTCCTTGGCAGTAACTTCCCATCTCCTTGTAGTAAAGGTTTGAACGCTTCAAACTAAAGAACGGCGCTCATTTGAACATTTGTAATGGAAATATAGCAATATGTCGCCATAGGCTTACAATGTTGTGTCTAAGGAACAAAGAAGCTGAACGATAGGTCATCTAAAAAACTGCATAAAAGATTTTGAACTAGGCTAGAAATGGTCATTGTACTATTAGCCGATTTTCTTCAAAATCTTTCTTAAAACAATTCTTAGTAAATTACTATATATTCTCACATTCACAATCTATAATTATTCTAAATGTTTAACATATTACGAGACACCGTTTTATAGAAAATAGGTGTTTTACACCAAAATTACAGTTTTAATTTGCAGGTGAGTTATGAAAAGTTAATAAAATATTGAATCACCGAAAGCAAACAGATGTTGCCAGCAACCAGTTCGCACGTATAACGATGCATGCACATAGGTATATTTTCAATGACATTCATCCGTATAAATATATGCCTTACTACATGTATATGGTAATATTGGCCTTTTCCCTATCCGGAAACGTTTAGCGTTCATTAACAGAGCAGCCATTACTGATTTCGGTTGGTTTTATAAAATCATTGTCTTAAAACAATTTCTCAAGTTCACTACCCGTGATAGCTTTCAGTATCGTTGGTGAGGGTTTCCTGCCTAAACTTTATTTGAAGTAGTGTGAAATGTCAACACCTGAGTTATGTTATTTTTTCTTCTAGTTGCACGTGCTATCCATTTTAGTTGTTTCAGCTGTTGGTGGTCCTCAAGTGATGTCGTTTCTGTTATTTGGTACAGTTCTTAGTTTTTGGTTTTGTAGCGCCAGTCTACAATGTTCAAAGAATACTGATATTTGCCAAGACTCTCAGGTTTCACTAGCTTATAGCCATTTTAACTATTGATCTTAGGAAGCGGTTGTATACTGCTGAGAGTTTAGATATTTCTGAGCGGTTTGGCGCCATGCATAACATTTTTTATGACTTTTTGATCTAATTCAATCTTTCTTATTTAATCGCGAAATGAAAGTTGTCCTGAACGGTAAACTCGTCCATCTAGATCTTTTTGTACTAATTCAGGTGTTCCCCAGGGCTCTATCCTTGGACCTATTCATCAACAAATTTTCTATTGACACTACTTCTCAACTTGGTATCTATGCTGATGAGAGAACCATTTACGCCTGTCTCGATAAGTCTGATCAGTTTGATAAGGTGAAATTGGCAGGTGATTTAAAAAAACTGTCTTACACTTTGTTGCTAACTAGTGTAAGGCGTGTCTTGTTATTTTTAACGCCTTCAAAGCGAAACTTGTCTCTATTAATCACCCAAAATGTTCTTTCTTGCTTCACATCAGCATGGTTGACGCTAACCTTCTTGAGAGCGACTAGTAGCGACTTTTCAGAATTCCCAGCTGGAAAGATTGTTTAATCCATTTGTATGTTTGCTGCCCATTATAGTTTGGCTATTGTATCGTGCTATATATATATATATATATATATATATATATCAAGGAGTATAACATTTGTCTATGATTTGATTACTGCTGCCACATCTGGTTTGGTGCTCTCATTGTGTATTTACATTCTTGAAGTCCAAAACATCAGCAATGTTATTAGTCCTGACCTTGTATTTTGGCTTCAGTCACTTTCCCACAGCTGTAATGTAGCTTCCCTGTGTTTTTTTCTATAAATACTTTCACGGTAATTGTTCAGATGAACTCTTCGCATAGTCTTTACAAATTTAAGTGCAGTACTAGGTGTGGCAAAAAAGGAGAGACGGTTAGCACTCCCCTTGACAAGGACGGAATAAGATCATTTGATCTTCCTAACACATATGGGCATTTGCTTCCTACTTCGAAGCAAACCTATTAAGGATGTGCATTGTGGTGCAGTGGATATCGACTCGGAACGATAAATCGGGGTGCCGAGTTCGAATTCCAGTTGAATTCTTTGCATTCACTTACGCACAAATACCTTTGGGAAAGGTATTAATCCGTCTCTTCCCACCAGTTATGGGTTAACTAATACGACATATTGGGTTCTATAGCCTTGGTTGGCAACCAGTCTACCGCAGAAAGCAATGGCAACCTACTGAGGGATAATCTTCTGCCCAGTCAGTCATGTCTCTTTCGTAACATGATCGCCCAAAGCGTGTATCACGTATGGCACTTAACTGACTGACTGACTAGGTTAGTAAGCAAGGTCTCATCAATTCAGTGGAAATGGCTAGATGTAATCGTAAAGTTCTATACTACTAGTTCCCTTTTTTTACACTACTCGCTCGTGGGACTCTCTTCCAGCTGCATGTTTTCTAGCCAACTTTGATCTTCAAAATTTTTAATACATTATCAGTCGTTATTTACTGTCTTTATTACTCTTCTTTTTTCTCGCTCACTAATGTCCTTGTCCTTGTTCTTCCACACTTAGTAATTTTTTGTGTCCTAGTGGCTTTATTGCCTTGCAGAGGGTGATATGATTTTTACAAATATTATGTAATATTAAAATCGTATCTGTAGAATTGCATTTTGCATTTATTTTTATTTTAATATTAGACGCTACTGCAAATGTTAATGCATCGATTTTAATCGATTTTGTTTATTTTGCTCATTCTAGGCTCATCTTAAAATTAATTTGCGCTTCAACTCCGAATATATCATCCAAGTTGAAAAGATTATAGTTGGATCAAGCATGGACACTCCCTGATGTCTGAACCCGGATTCTTCTTTCTTCATTTGCAAATCGCTGTTGTTTCCAAGAAATAAAACAACGGAAAGTAATTATCGTGACTTGTATTATTCATTATAAAAATACAAAAATATATATTCTTCTGATATCTTGAAAATAAAGTTTGTATGATAGAATAAAGAACAAATTCAAATTTGGTATGCATGGAAGGATTTCTCATGTCAGGGTTTATAGTAGAGTGAAATCATTTTTAATTTTATTACTATCTGAGTGGTAAGCGGGTTTGTTTTTTTTTTTGTGTGTGTGTGTGTGTGTGTGTGTGTGTTATTTTACCACGTGATCCAACTCAACCACTCCTGTTAACATTTGGGGTATGCTAACGACGACACGATTCTTGTAAAGAAACTGTATATACTTATTCGAAATTAGACTTGCATTCCGTGCAAACAATCGTTGTGCTTCCGCCTGGTTCCATTTCAGTCAGTCAAGTGTCATGCGTAATACACGCTTGAGCGATCATGTCTCGAAAGAGACACGACTGACTGGGAATAAGACTTTCCAGCAGTAGATTGCCATTACTTTCTGAGGTAGACTGGTTACCAACCAAGGCTATAAAATTTAACCTGCTCTGTTATTTCACCCATAGCTAGAGAGAGATGCAGCGAATTAATACCTTTCCCAAGAGTGTTTTCGCGTAAGTAAATGCAAGGGATTCGGCTGGAATTCGAGCTCGGCCCTTCAGTTTCTCGTTTCAGACCAATATCCCCCGCACCACAACGCACATCGAAGATTCCAGTTATTGCACGCAATTTCAAAAACATTTCATAAAGCTAAAAATTTGGAAAAAGTTAAACTATTGAAAATTTTAAATATTTTCCTGAAATAGAATATGTTTCAACAGAAAAACGAACTTCTAAGTGAAGAAATAGATGTCTCTGAAAGTTTAGATGGATAAATTTAGGGTGCGTCTTGGCGGCGGAAAAATAAGTTGCTTTTCTCTCAAGTTTAACACACGCCCTTTTGTCTTCGGTGATCTTTATGCTGAATTGTTAGTAGATTTATCGTTAGTTATCAATTCATATCAATTCTCTTATGTGCATAAATTTAACTATGAAGAGTTAACAGACGATTGAAAACGTGACACAGAAATCCGAAGTCAGAATAGAGTTGCAAAAGATGGCTTACGAAAGTTAAACATCGTATTATGAAGATAGAAAAATTTCCTAAGATATGAAAGCGTGGAACTAATATTAGTTTTGTTTGTTTTGTGTTTGTCCTTTTCGGTTTTTGTGTGTGTATTTTTTTTGTGTGTGGGGGGGGGGTATTGTTTTTTGATTTTGTTTTTCTGAGGAATTAGTTATTTTAGTTTTTAGTTTTCTTTTTGCTTTTCTTCCCGGATTTTTTTTTTTTAGTTTATTTTTTTTTTTAATGGGGGGATGCTGTTTTTCCTGTTTGTTTTTTTCAGCTGTTTTTCCTATTTTGTTTCTGTTTTCTTGTTTTCATTTTTTCTGTGTTTTTTTCCTAGTATTTGGGGGTAGTTCTCTTTGGGTTTGTTTTTGATTTCTAGTTTTTCTTTGGCTTTTTTTTCTTTTGTTTGAGTAGTTTTTGTCTTTTGGTTCCCTTCTGCATCTTAATTGTTACCAACCTAAGTAACATGGTTCAATTTTGTCATGAGAAATTGTTTGTCTTAGATCAAGTATACTATACTGGCAAAAATCACTTCTCAAAAGGTATTATACATAAAACTTAGTCGCAAGTCAGTCGATATCTTATAACGAATGCTTATGAAACTTTGTTCGTTATCACATATTCACCTTTTTAGGAAACAAATAATTTCTGTGATCAGATAATCTAATTACAAAATTACGGTCATTAAATATCATTTCTTTTCTGTTTATCATTTTTCTGATCTATCAAACGTAAAAATGAAGGTGTTTTTGTTTAATTCCTTTTTTTTTTTTTGCTTTAAATTCAAATAAGCGCTTCCAATTAAATCAATCTTTCGTAACGAACCACAAATTAAAGGCTTCAAGTTGCGTAAAACTCTTACCAAAGTTGAATTTAAATCAAATTCTTTATTAAAATTTAATTGAAAGTATAATTGAATGAATTTTGACTTGACAGACAGGTCAATCAGTGACCACCTTCGTCTCTTCGTAGAATGCATAATGAATTTAGTTTCTACTTTGCTCGAAATATTAGTTGGAAGTTGAGAAATTGCAGCCAGAATAAAATTTCTCTCTGTCTAAGTAATAGAAACGTCGTTTTACAGAATGATGCTGAGGATATCATGGACCGAACATGTCAGCAACGACAGGGTTTTGAAGAAAATGAAAACGAAAAGGAAACTCATACTTTTAATATCAGGAATAAACAGCTAAAGTTTATGAGACACAGAATGAGAAAGAAGGGCCTGTGTGTCTGATACTAACAGGGTGGATACACGGAAAGAGAGACAGGGACAAAAAGGACGTGACATTCTTGATGGGCTTAAACAAATTGATGCAAGAGCAGGATTTTTTTTTTTGGGGGGGGGGGGGTAATAGGACGAAAAATATTAAAAGCAACAAGGAACAGAAAGATGTGGAGGGCCATGATCGTGTACGTCCTGAAAGGATACGGCCCATAAAATTACTGCATGAAAATAGAACAGGAATTTATATTTTATTACCTCCTGTTCTGGTGCCTGCTTTCTGAAACTGACTACAAATACTAGCTGTTCGTCTTTATTTGTTTATATTTTCATGATTAAAACTCCACAATCATTTAATCAGGTCACATTATTCGAGTTTATGTGCTCTACTATCATGACTCGCAAATACCCCTGCGAAAGGTATTAATCCGTCTCTTCCTTCCAGTTATGGGTTAAATAGCAGGACAGATTGAGTTCTATAGCCTTGGCTGGCAACCAATCTACCGCAGAAAGCAATGGCAACCTACTGCGGGATAATCTTCTGCCAAGTCAGTGATGTTTCTTTCAAGACATGATCGCTCAAGCGTGTTTCACGTATGGCACTTAATTGACTGACTATCATTTTACCGTGTGTAAAATTATAACTAACTAGAGTCAAGTTTTTCTTTTCAATATATTACATTGATGCTGAAAATCTATATCTATAAAAGTGACGAGGATAGACGTTGTGTACGTATTTGTTTCTTTGACAAATTTGACTTAGCGTCTGCATTTTGAGGTCTAGCTCGACGGGAGTTGCGTTCAGATGTAGATCAAAATTTTAGAACGCTAACAACACCTTGAAATCTTTCAGAAAGTTAAAATTAGGGGTAGAAAAATATATATTATCATCCAACAAAATCAGGGATCAGTTTATGTATTGATTATAATATAGAATCGATCACCCCACTTTATATTATCTATATATGTTGCCCCTCAGCCTCCCACCCTAATGCAATAGACATTCTACATTGTTATCTATGTCTATAAAAGTAACGAGGGTGGAAGTTGTGTTAGTATTTGCTATGTAAATTCATCATATGTTTTTTATTCATATTAGTCCTTAAACTACCCGTGTGAAACCGGGCTAAACTGCTAGTTTTAATATAAAAATGATTATTTTTAAATTTGTTTTGGCATATTATCTAGCCTTGTTCCTGATATATATATATATATATATATATATATTTTCAAATTAAAAAGCCGATTACGCTATCATGTTTTCAAACATTCGGTATCGTCAAGAGTTATATAACGCCTGACGATACCGAAAGGTTGAAACCCTAATTTTTAGTTTGAATATTTAAAAACTTTACAAGTTTTAAAAATGTGTATTGAACACTTTTTAGTACAACTGTTTTTTGGTCTAATTTGACTATGATCAATAACTGTTTATATATATATATATATATATATATATATATATATATAAAATGTAAATGAGTTATCACGTGACCTAGGTTTCTACCATGAGTGGTGTCTTCAGGCGATTTTCAATAAGTTATTGAAAATCGCCTGAAGACACCACTCATTATTTTCCCTCAGTAAATGATCCACACAATGATAAATTTTGTTTGTTAATCTTTAATATACCTTGGGATACTATAATTAGCAAGATACTGATTCTAAACACACACAACAACAACAAAAACTCCCTGAAATTCAGCCTGCTGTAAAAGATTGCTGTCTAAATGACCCACACAATATGAAATTAGTTTTCTTAACTACAATATGCTTTGATATAACATGATTATTTAATCGTATTTATAACATAAACATTTTAACCCTTTTACTCATGAAGTAATTTTTAAAAAATCCAACTTGCAGTTAAAAATTATTTACCTATTTAAGTATTATGTGGTCTCACTAGATCCCTTACTCAGACAAAATACTTTTCTTTAAAATTTAATTAATAATTGTTTCATTTATAACTTATACTCTAACATAAATTAAAAAATGAATATTATTTTAATAAAATAAAAAACCCACAAAAAACTAAATTGTTGTTCTAAATACAATATAACTAAGAATACTACAATTATTACATCCTAATTCTGGCTTAAACTTTCTATCCCCTTTACTTACAGATAGTAGTTAAATAAAATATGTTGTTCAACATTAAAAACAACCTAAAATCAAAACTCCTGATAAAAATTATTGTCTAGCCATTTAAAAAATCTAAGGTCCCACTATGTATTTTATCCAAACAAAACTTCAAAAGTGACATGTCTAGATCTAAGTCATCCTGCCTCTTTCCTAACCCAAATGTTTACCTCTATGGTTACATAATTCAAAATGCTAATTGACTAGTTTTGACACACCTAAAAGCATTTCCTCTAACCACTACTCCCTAATTTTCTAAATAACTATGAATTCATCTTAAATTTTCAAAAATTAAACGTTTTCACTATTTATTTTAACATATCACCTGAAGAGGAACAGTTCTGTTCGGAAACATGAAAATTTTTGTGTAGTGATATTATGCTTTTATAAACTATTGTAATACCAAAATTACAAAGCTATATATATACATGTGTGTGTGTTGTTGTTGTTGTTGCATTTTCTTATTCCGAAGCGCCTTTGAATTTCAATATAGACACAAACTGAATTCCGAAAATCTTTGCACAAATAAAATCCATTGATCAAATAAAAATTCCTCTTTTGAGTGGTAATGTTTTTATGGTTATTAATTTCTCAAACGTGTCTTAAAAATGACTTAAACCTTCTTGCGCAATACCCCAATATGTGTAAAAAAGGTTAAACTTTTTTTACTGATACTACTTAAATACGACGCTGGCTTTAAGCAGGAAGATAAATCTTACCTAATAAGCTTTTTGAATTTATATTTGCTGCATCTTTGGTTTGGAATAAAATTTTGTACCGTTTCATACATTTGAACACGTGATTGTCTTTCACAAAGGACTAAAACTTTTCAAGAGGGTTCGCCTGACCCCCGGTTCACACGCCCTTCTTAATCTTTTGAACGTGAATAGAAGTTTATCTTTTTTTTTTTTCCAATTTTGGATTTGGTTTCCGGTACCTTCTAAATCCTTCTCATTCTTTTTCATCCTAAGTTGTTCCTTGCATCGTAGTGGCATCATCGCCTTGCTTTGAGGTGAAATAATTGAGAGAAAAAAAGTTTATTCTGAATGGTGACATTTCAATGCGTCCTTCTGTACGATTTTTCGTTTGCGATTTCTTTATGCTTAGAACACACAACTTTTGGTACCAAGAAAAAAAACACACTTTTAAGTTAATTCCGAAAATGACCATAGCTTTTCATGGTTATCTACCGCATTTGCTTAACTCATTTTTGGAAAGAGAATCAATTTATCATCTTAGCTGACCTCAACATTTAGTTAATAAAATAATGAATAGATTTAAATTATTGTAACCGGTGAGCCATCTTAGTTTAATCGATAACAAGGTATGGCAGACCAAATGTTGCTGGTAATACGTTTTTAGTTCAGAAAATGTACAAAAATATATAGAATTGATTACCTGGAACGGCATTAAAAATCAGGAAAAATAGCTTAAAGATTTTTTGAAAATGACCAAAAATAATTAACTAAAACAATTGCCATGCTCGGTTTTTATCCTGTAATGCTTTTGAAGTATAAGCAAATGAAGAGCTCACTCACCCTCCCCACCCCCAAACCACCACCCACTCCTCTATTCACCTCTTTCCCCCTTCTCCCTTCCACCCTTCCTTCTCCCTCTCTTCTTCCTCTTCCCCCCTCTCCCTCTCTCTTCCTTCTCTCTCCCTCCCCCTCTTTTTGCCTCTTCTAGTTCGTTAACTTATCAAGAGTTATTTTCGAAATTCTCATTTTTGATGAAATCTTAGAAATACAAAGAATGGAGAAAATCAGTTTATTTCTGGATGAAACACGGAAATTATTAAGACTAATTGTATGACCTGTTATTAGTTGTACCGACAGCGACCCTTGCTTTTATTG